>JAHWFP010003554.1:0-59706 GCA_023313725.1 Lithobius niger
TTCAAAAGTCAAATAATTGTTGTTATTGTTGTAACAAATATCAGTGCAGCCATAGTTTTAGTGCATTTTTAGGTTGCATAGCTCAAGAGGAAGAAATCTCCTAAAGGAGGAAGAATCTCACCCGTTAAATACCGAAGATCGGTGGTTTCTTTAACACACGTGAAATCCTAATTTGGTTCTTAACGATGCAAATTCTATAAGTTGTCACAGTACAAAGTACCACATTTAGTTTTTATTAATTGAAACATGATTGTTTGAAACAAGGGGTAACCAAAGTCTAGCACTAGCCTATTGTAACAATGATAACGCAAAATATTTTTAATCCATTTTTTTTAATGTGTAGTTCTTCTGAAGCAGGTAACCAACATGATCACATAACGGTGAAGCACATTGTCGACAATTCAAAACACAAAATTAAACGCAAATTGGTGTTAATAATTAACCAAGGAGTCTGTACAAGTTGACACTCATTTTTTTTCCGAACATCTTAAATGCAATTTTTTTCCCATTCTCATTTGTTTTACTCAATATTTACATAAGGCAAAATATGTAACACTTCTCCGTTAAATGACGTACGAGTTAAAGTTTCCCGCCATTCTTTATACTGTTGTTCGTGATCATAATTTCCATTTACACATTCCCACGGATCTGAATGTAACCGGTTCACATCATCGTCAGTCACAACGACAGTCTTTGGCTCACAACTATCAACTTCATCGCCTTCGTCCTCATCCCAATTGATGTCCTCATAATTGACGGGTGGCAACGAAGCTAAAATTGCTTCCACCTCATCGGGCACTGTGGGTCGAGAGGGTCCTGGCTTGGCATACAAAGAATCTTCACCGTGAGGAAAGCTGCTGGGAGATTCGGATCGATAAGTATTAAGACGACTCGAACAAGGATCATCAAAGCTGACCGATGTCGAATCTTGTAGAAATTTCTCCATCAATTCAGTCTTGGATCTTGTCACGTCATGATGGTCAGCATTTCCCAACACATTGTTGGCCGGTCGACGGCCATAAGGACTAGCATGGGAGCTTGAGGCACGAGCCATATCCGATGGAGAGGATATTGGCACATTTATTGAGGACACGTTGCCGCTGCGTGCTCTAAGCTCTTCAATCAGTTGAGCAGTCGTTTTTACTTTTGGAGTTCGAGCGTGGGTAGCAATTTTATCCTTCAAGCTGTCACTAGAATCACGTTTGACTTTGGAATTTTTACTTTTATCACTTTTCTTACAATTCGATTCACTAGGCACTTTATCATTTTCGTGGTGATCATGGAAACCAACAGTGAGTGAATGTATACTATCGTTGCTATTTTCAGCTGAATCCAAACCATTGGCTAGACCAGAATTGACCTTCACAGGAACAAAAGCTTTTGGGGAAACACCGGTAACAGCCTTGCTGGGAACTCCCGTTGCAGCTTTGTTGGGTACACTAGCATTAGCTTGAATAGTTGCGTCTTCAGAGGCTTTCACAAATGACCCAATAGTGGCTTTACCGTAGACACTGGGCATGCCAGCACTGGTTTTGCTGAATGCACTTGAATTAGCCTTGCTGGTTACACTGGCACTACCTGGTTTCACAGGCACACTGGCACTGGCCTTGCTGATGACAGCACTTTCATATTCGGATGCACTCCGTCCATTACTGCCATCGAGGCACAAACGTTTTGGTGGTCCTTGACCAGACGACAGCTTGTCCTCCTTCCGTAATCGCTTGTTGGCAGCAATGGTTTTTGCTACATTGTCCACACTTAAGGAATGACTCGATTTCACAGATTTTTCATTGACGGGGGATATTGGTGATGAATGTTTATATTTGTGCTTGCCGCCATGTCGATGAAACCCTTTCTCTAAGTTGGGAGGACTTGTCTGTGGACGCCGCCGAAAGTTGTGGTCAACATCGCTCGAAGAGTGAGATTTTGAAATCACAGTCGTGTTTACGCAATTACTGGTGCTACTGCTGGGGCCGGCAAACGTGCTCGGAACAGGACTCCCAGCATCTGGGCTAGTAGTTCGAATCTTCCCAGTGGAAGCAATCGGGGTATTTGGCCGACTTCCATGATGTGTGGCATTTGTTAATGCTGGACTGGTTGAAGGGAAGCCATGCCAACTGACTGGGCTGTTCGCAATGCAAATAGGACTATTGGAACGACCATGCGGCAAGCGGTTGTTAGCCAATGCCGGGCTGACTGGCTTCACAGCCTGGAATGGCTTCTCCCCATTCAAACAGTTGCTTTCTTGTGGAACTATCAGCTTGCGCCATGACCGTACCAATTCCTTTGCTCGACGGGCAAGGTTGTCATTAGTAGTTTTCTTGCGGAGATCGTTTATGTATTTCCCAAGTCTTGTTTTCTACAAAAAAGAAAAAAAATGTTTTGACTAAAATTTGAAATTGACATTTTAGTAACTCGCTAAGATATAATTTTATATCCTTAAACTTTGCAAATTGCGTATTTTGTGCTCCGTTTTTCTAATGGCTTTTAATATTCAAAGTGTACGAACGTTTTCAAAATACCATAACGACGACAGATCACATATTCAGTCCGTATCATTGCAGTTACATGCTACTACTAATTTTGACGGCGATGAAATTGTTTGATTTGTTCGGTAATATGATTTTTATTTCAAAATAATTAATTTCATTATTTTTTATTATAAAAAAACTAGGTATAATTTATAACGCTGTTCGATACCGATACTGGTGATCGGGTATCAAGACAGATAGTATGGTATCGGATCGGAGAGTTCGTGTTCCTACCAATACCTTGGACCTGGAGCCTATAGAAAACAACTAGGAGCATGTGTGGTTGGTCTATTTTAGGAGTGCTTAATTTAGTACGATGTGCTAACGCCAGAAGGAGCAACAATACTGCGCCTGCGCCAAGTTGTCTAAAATCGAAACTGAAATTTAGCACGCGAAGCAGACGTGTGCTACGAAAGCAACGCTCTATTTTATTGTAAGCTAAAGCAACTTACGAACAACTGATTGTCCGTTTTAGTTTTTTTTAATTATTAATTTGGTATTGTTTCCATGTTAAACACTTATTGTTTAAAAACAAAAGACCAAAACTAAGCTTTGAGAACGTGACGCACACCTCTAATCATCTTGTTAAAAAAAACGACGTGAATAACGTTGATATTTGCCTAATTAATAACTACTAGTAACGCTTATTTTTGTATCACGAAAATAAATTCTTCCATGCGGTGAATAAAGCTGGTTCGTAGCTTATTTTACAGGTATTGCTCTGGAGATGTGCCCTTTTCATATGGACCTTTCTAGTTGGTCAAGTGGTTCAGGGGTTAGAGAGCTCCAAACGTCCAAATTGATCGTTTTACATTGTTTTAAACATTGTTATTATGCAACAATGCCAAACTGCACATTAAATAAATCTGTGCGTTTGCAAGGAGATAATTCAGTACTAATAAGTAATCCTTTTTATTTGAAAAAAGATGACTGTCCTCAAAATCTAACTAAAGCCACACACACAAAAAAAAGAAGAAATGGACTAGAAAACTAGATTGGTGTTTCCATCTCATAATTGCTAAGAAAAAAATGGATTTCATCAATTTGGACCAAAAATTACTGATATCTACCCCAAAACAAAACTTGTTAAGGATTCCCGTCAAGCTTTTCGGCCGTGTGAAGTCGTGATATCAAACGCCAAGCTAATCCCGACTAATAATTCAAACGTTAAATGAAATAATTGAAAATTGCGCCGTAAGCAATTTTCATATATTTCATTTAACCTTCGAACTATTACTCGGTGGGATTAGCTTGGCGAAAGAGCTTGGCGTTTGATATCACGACTTCACACGGCCGAAAAGCTTGGCGGGAATCCTAAACAAGCTTGGACCCACTAACAAGTGGCGACTTCCGCTAACAAATTTGTACACCACTGTAGCCACTCCTGACTTAACACTGTAGTGGAAGTTACCGAGACACGCTCCTACCGGTAGTTGTTTTCTATAGGCTCCTGCTTGGAACGATACCTCGCACAAAACATCTGACTTCAAACTCGTGCGAAATTTATTAGCAGGTGGCCTCAAAATTTCAATGCAGAATGCCACAATTTACCACTAAGTTGCACCGCATGAAATTTACGGTAGAGTATCAAATTAAACCTAATTGCTAATTTTTTAGTTGTCAATCCTAAGTCATTGAACAAATTTGAGCTTCGGTGTTGCTGTCCCCATAGCATCGGTATCGGAATTGGTATCATTATCCGAATCAAAAAAGTGGGTATCGGACAGCCTTAATAAATTGGCTGTTCTAGTTTTTCAACTTTACAAGTTTTAATGATCTAGGTACAGGACAAGCGAAAGCTAACAGCATCCACGACAATGGCGTGGATTTTTCCCAATTGTCATCAACCTAGCATGCAACCCCCACAATTTCCGTAACTAGGAAATGTGCGAAAATCAAAACTTTCGATTTGATTTTATCACGTTGTTGAAATCGAATCGAATCCGTCTAAATCAAAATCGATAAACGAGATTCCGAACGATTAACGAGATTCATCAAGTCACGAGGTCCCCATGGAGTAAGGAGACAAGTTATTTTCGATTTTGTAAAAATTTTTCAATAAATACACTTAAATAAAGTTTAACATAAAAATTAAAGTCAAGTAAAACATTAACTTTTTGTCAAAATGTGTAATGACTTCGTTTTATGTGGCAACTATACACGGCACCATGTTAAATCATTGCTAAAATAGTGTAGCCATTGCCCTCAAATTACAATAGTAAGATTTCGTTTTAGACTCCAGTGTACATTTCACAATCAACTAATGGTAATAATTGGCCAAACTCGCACAATATACGAAGTAAATTTTAATAAATAAAATCTAAAGATGGTGCTCTTCAAAAGGGTGGTGGGGGAAGGTGGAAGCTTGCTTTCTAACTTCGTGTTAATACCAAAATGTAGTTTTGTGCACTTATTGAACACACAATTCAAAGTTTAGTTTGCCAAGTATTGGAGTAACGTTAGTTTACAGGAATGTAATTACTGCAACTTGATAATTTTTTCAAAGGCTAGCCCTCATTGATACAAATTGAAAAACAAAATAGTTTAAAATCGAAAAAGAAAAAAATTGAATTACGAAATCGAAATAAAGGTTCTTCCCTAAAATCGAATCGCACCCAAAATATTTAAACCGCATATCCCTAGCCGTAACCTCAATTGGCCTCATAATCCAGTGTAGTGGACTTCGTAGTATTGCATTGAACAGCAAACATCCTCTTACAAACGTATATTCTCTGTCCAATCCCTGTGTGCTTTTTAAGACGGCCTTGCATCGGTTTTTTTTTCGTACTGTGAGCTTCATTCTACATGCCACAATACTCCAAAGAGCTCACAGCTTTTAGACAACTGGGTTGTAAAATCTTTTGCGACCCCCGTTTCAATGTCAGTTTGATTTTTAATTTGATCGATAATCTAGATAAGCAAAGGGTGTCAATTCGAAATGCAGTAAACAGACCCGTTACCCTGGCTAAGCCTGTAACACATAAAGTAGTGGCAACGTCCCAGGTTTGCCATATGTAAATGACGCACGAAAGACGCACTTAAAACGAAGGCAATTAAGGGGTTAGGGTTGTTAGTCATTGTGAGTGCGTTTTCGGTATACTGTACTGAATACCAGATGATGCAGTAGTATTGGGCATGTGCCGAGTAACTAACAATTGGAACTGAAACATTTAACTCAATGTTCTGCCCACTCAGAGGCGGGTGTAACAACCGTCTACCTACGTATTGGCTAGTACATTACAAACTACTAATAGTCTTAAGATTTTATGACAAGGGACTAATACTGATCAGACGAAGTGGTTCACACCTTCAACAATCTCGGACCGGAGAGTCTAGTACCATTTTAGGTATACCCAGTAGTAGTACAGCATAAGTTATGAACTTCACTCCCCTTATTATTCTCTCGTAATAAAAAGATTTTCACACAATCAGAAATAAAAATATGTCTAACTACAGGAGAGCTTATCACAAGCACTTTTAGCACATGCAATAGACTACATTCCTACCCGTAGTGTCGAGCTTACTTACAGTGCAGTTCCAATTTCTCTTACTTAAAAAACTTGTGGTTTACTTTGAAAGCTTTTCAGCATAATTATTAACTAACACAATATGCACAATTTTCAAAGTTCAGGAAGACACCCCACTATCTTCACAAATTTTCGACACTCAATACTACAGTCGAGCGTCTTCATCATTTGCGAAGATAGTGGGGTGCCTTCCTGAACTATGAAAATTGTGCGTATTGATTAAGTTTGTAATTATACTATAGTTATCTAGAAGACAGGGCCTTATCAACCCGGAAAAGTATAAGGATTTCTGTTTGTTTTCATGTGCATGGCCTACAAGTGCTTGCACAAAACTTGTACAAAATACCACATGTATCGTCACCAAATGTATGACTTTTACATTTTGATTTAAAGTTTGACTGGTTTGAAATGTTTGATTTGGTACTGTTCTTGTTTGGATGACTAACATTGGTCTGGCTCAAGCAGCTGAGAAAAAGTGTCCTCCACATCAGTATGCCACATTCAATGTGTAAATGCAGGAGCCTACAGAAAACAACATGAGCGTGTGTGGCTAGTCTATTTTAGGAGTGCACAATTTAGTACGCTGTATTGAGCAACAATACTGTGCAAAGTTGTCGAAAATCAAAACTGAAACGCAACACGCGAAGCAGATGTGTGCCACAAAAGCATAGCTTTATTTTATTGTTAGCTAGAGCAACTTACGAATAACAGATTGTCGGTTTATGTTTTTTTTTATTATTACTTTGACATTGTTTCCATGTTAAACACTTATTGTTAAAAACAAAGGACTGAAAATTAGCCTTGAGAATGTGACGCACACCTCTAAACATCTTGTGCAGGTGGCAACCTCTGCTAACAAATTTGTACCACTGTAGACGCTCCTAACTTAGTAGTGTAGTGGAAGTTACGGACACACGCTCCTGTTGATTTCTATAAGCTCCTGGCAAATGTAATTAACAAAAATTACCTCCAGCGCCTCTTTAGTAATATGTGTTTTCTCCAGTAGTGTGATAACTTCCAATACGGCAGCCATGTCAACCACCTGTAACAAAACAAAGGCAACTTATTAAAAAATGTTAACAAAAATATCAGTTTTCAGTTACATGATAAATACGAGTAATTGTAATAGTAACGTGTATCCAACATCAGTCGATATTTTATTTTGTTGTGCGTAGCAGGTTGACACCTACAAGTCATCAAAGCTAGAAACCTAGGTACACGAAACAGCCTTTGGAAAATTTTCTTTCTGGCTGTCATTGTAAATGCAGGTCTGGTCACACTTGTTTTAATAGTCCACGTTAAAAGAAAGTTGAAAGAAATGGCAAACTTTGCATGGTTCAGTAAGAACCGGGTATAAAATGGTAATCCAAAACACCATTTCTATTATTGTAGCCATTACAATAAAGCATAAACATTTATTTCTGATTGTGATATTTGACACAAGCCAAGTTCAGGTAACGAATCAGTACCGGTATCATAGATAGTTACGATAAAATTTACGTTTGTTACGACTAGCGAATTGAAGAACACGGGGACGGTCAAAAAGATAAGCCAACGTTTTGTGTTAATTACTATTTTAGACTTAGCACAATGTTAATTTACAATGCTATTAAGGCTATGTATTGCTTAAGCTAAGTATGTGATTTTGTGTTACCAAGGCAAGTAAATACATAATGCTGGATAAAAGAGACCAAGGTTAACAAATATGGATTACTAAATAATATCCATTTCTTTAAAAGACTTTACCAGTACCTCCTCTGGGTGCCAGGACACAAGCATATGGCTGAACAGACAGTATAACCAGAATTAATTTGACCATTTTCACATTTTGTACAGTGACAAAGCCTATTAGGAAGTTTTTGGTGCCCTGGCATGGACATACTTTTTAATAACTGTCGTACTACTACTAGCAAGGAAACACAATTGCCTGCCAGTTTGACGTGGGAGAGGGAATCTAAGTGAAGGAATTAAGAGCCAAATGGATATCGCCCGACTCAAACACAATACGACAAAGAGTAATCCACCCTTGACCTATTCGTGAAACAAAGGTCCCACTCTTAACAGAGATAAATTTGCCTCTTACTGGATATCCTGGAGTAAGGGTGATAATCCTAACTAGAATCTCTAGTTCTAAATTTACATGCAAATCTGCCCGGTTGGGCTATGACAGTGACTATGTATGGTATCTCTGGTAGGGCAGCAGACCTGTCAAAATGTATTCTCACCATAAGTATAGGCTATTGTATTAGCTTCTATGCAGTATGTTTGACCGAAGGTACAAGCCAAAGTTAAGCAGACTAGCCCACACGTTCTGGCTGAAGCCGTAAAATTTGTTCGGGGTGCATTTGACAGCTCGGAAAGGAATTTATAAATAAGCAAATGTTGCATACATATACTTAAACACATGTACAATTTGTTCGGGGTGCATTTGACAGGTCGGAAAGGAATTTATAAATAAGCAAATGTTGCATAGCCTACATATACTTAAACACATGTCTGCAAAACTTACAAAAGATGGTATAGGTAATCTCAGCGACAGCAGATGTAAAGGTCTGAATGACACCAATAACAACCTTCCCTTCTTCCATTTTGATTTCATTGTAATGTGTGCTAACAACATGCAATTCGGTGTTACATCTGTAATGTTTTTGTGTTCACCTAGACTATGTATTTTACGGCTAGATGGAATAGGGCATATTTAAGAGCCACACACAATGCGAACGAAATGAGCAGCAACAATCAAATGGTCAGAGTCTGTCTCCCAAAGCTAAGTAGATACTCCCGTTACAGCAGGTTGTGTGCCCAATCACTACTAAATTCCGCACCAAATATGCCCATAATTCGTACAACTATTATGAATTTTAGTTGAAATAGCCTACATTCATTTAGTCTAATTGTAAAGCAACAATTTTGGGTAACTCGAGATATCATCAAATCACATGCAAGAGTTCACGATTTAAACTACTAACTAAATTCCTACTGCCTTCACCCTGTTCATACACCAGAAGTTATATGAGATTTCTACCATAGGCCTATTGATGGGCGTGCATACGGCACTAGAATCAATTCGTAAAAAGTACATGAATAAAGTACATAACACTAGCTTATCGTTAACGCTATATTTTCAATGAGTAGGTACTATTTACAGGCACTGCACATTTTTGAAAATTTAGTTTACTATTTACAGGCACTACAAATTCTTGACAATTTTTGAAAATTTGAAATGCTGTAAATAGTACAGACTCACTGAAAATATAGCGTTAGTGGTGAAAAATATGTTTGTTCCTTTTCAATGTAAATCGCCACATGGCATCCTTTAAATCCCTCTTAGTTTTTACATTTTTTTTTCAATGTTACTTATTGCAAACCAACTCATGTTTAACTACGACGGGTAACACTAATGGTATACGTCCTGTGATGACCTGTAAACATCCTTCCAAACAAAGACATACTTTTGAAACGCTAATCAAACTATGGTATATTTAATCAAAGTTGGCTACACAAGCTAGCAATTGTCGACTAGCCTATCGCAAAACACAAATCAAGGATTTACCTGTATAATCAAAGCCATCTATGAAATTGTATATTTTGTTATTATATTTAAAAATAATGCCAATATGTGGCAAACTGTAAAAATGACTAAATCAAACACTAGTCAATCGATGAAAAGAAAAACTATCAGCTTGCCATGCAATTTTTTGCTGTTATAATGGGTCTGATTCAAAATGTAGGCCAACAACGCACAAGTAGGACTAGCTTTTAACATCCACGTTATTGTCCAACATACCTTACACAACTTTTTTGTAACTGTTACTCCAAACCTCGGCTTTTCAAAAATTGCCATCAAATTAGTTAAACAATTCAAATTAGTTCAATTAGTTTAAAAATTCAAACCAAATTCAACCTTCAAAAGCATAAAGGCCTGACACCTAGGTCTACGACTTGCCAACAGCTGTGTTTTGAACTCGAGTTAGGATATTTTTTAGATTGCTTTTCCTCCATTTCATTTGCGATCAATGTTATTTACCTAGGCTACAAACTTTCCTGTCACATACATACCCTGTTGAGTACCTCCCGTTCGTTAAAAAAAATTCCATGATATTTTGATCAATTTTCGGAATTTGACGGTTTAAGAGTTGTTTATGGTTAACCTATCAGTAATAACATATTGTTGAAAATGATAAAGCGGGATTTGTCACCTAGTCTGTGAACATTATGGTGCTCTTCGAAATTTTCAACGTTACTGAGGAAGAAGCACAACAACCGCTTCTAAATTTCAAAGATCGTCGTATTCACGGACTGGGCCAACTTTTCTTTCAACATAAATCCACTCCAGCAAAACACATGTGTTTTCACTAATAACAATATTTACTGAAGACTTAAATTTTATAAGTTTGTTCCCCTTTAATACTTCAATACAAAATCTATACATTGAAATACTTGCCTATGTTACAGGTCTCTGATTAGTAACATTAGGCTACATGCTGTCAATATAAAATAAAAGTTTATTTTTTTTTTAAATAACCCAGTTTAAGTTCTTTAAATCCAAAGTTACTTCCCGAGGAATATCTTCCCATCCTACGAGGTGTAGTTATGGTTTGGTTTTAAACACCAATTACCCTGTTGGCTATAATCAATAAAAACGTCTAGGTTACGCACGTCGGACATACGTCCCTTGTTTATCTAACAAACGTATTACTTTGAATACTGTAAACCTAATACATTGGAATTGGACGTCACTTTAAACTAACAACTACTGACTCTTATACAGTAACTGACTAAAGTTATGTTAATTGTTAACAACTCTACAAACAGTAAAAAAGTTGGCTGCCTTTATTTGGTTTTACCATGATAGAGGTACAACTATTGCATTAAGACGAAATTTTAGTCACCAATCCTTTTTCCACCAAGTTGAACATTTTGCAATAGCACATACAATGGCTCTGTAGCAGAATATGCGTGACGCGCGATGATAAGTCACAGACACTTCAAGGCCGCTGTGGTTATAAATTTTGGCCATATTTCTGTCGTTTCATCAATTTTTGACCGATTTTGACATTCCAATACACCATTTTAATCATCACGAGACCTTTCCATTGGTGGAATTGCTAAACCAATAGGATAAAGCACTGAAAAGTCACTCAAAAATACCAATAAACATGTGGGTAACCATACGAGAAAAACTGATTATCTAACCATACTCACTGTGAAATTATGAAATCAAAAACTCAAGACAAGGGCGAAACGAATACAGGCGAACTCAAGAATGTGGTAGCAGTTGAGAATGCCCAGTAAGACTGTTTTTTATCAGTTTTTTGCTGTGATTAGGATTGATTTTGAAACCGATTATCTGCAGACAATTTTTTTCTGACAATTGTTGCCACAGATAGTTGTAGAAAGTTCTGCTTCTGGGTACAATGGTGGTAGTGGTGCATTGTTTATACAATGCAAGAAGTGACTGCTTGACCAAAACATCAAATCCAGCCAGTTATCCCTAAATTTATTATTTATCAACGCCACATGACGTGAAGGGAATTTTGTGCTGTTTTATGAGCAGACTTCTGATGAAGGTGGTAGGCTAAACCACCGAAAATTTAAGCAGAATTTTATTTGTCGTTTCTCCGTTTGTGGTAAAGTGTTCTTTCCCGTTTATAATATCCAAAATTATCTCTGTAGTCGCGGTTGCCAGTATTTTCGACTATTTAAATGGAAAGTGGACAAGCAGAACAATCAATCTATTTATGAATTACAGATAAAACATAATCCTACTTGGAAAGAAAGTAAGTAAGTAAGTAGTCAGTGTGATTATCAAATACAAAAATTAGTTTTTCCATCAGTTTGGTCTTTTGGTGTATAGGGAGGGGCATGCCTACATTTTCCACCTAGATAGGCTAGGGGCCTAATCAACTTTACCTCTTGGCAAATGGGGATGGTCCGGTATTTACATTGGTACTGGTATTTGTCGAATCAATATTGGGGATCGGAGAACTTTTGACGCGTAGCTAGATACTGATTCCATTTGGATAAATTCAACTATTGAAAAACTGTCCTGGCCCCTAGATTAACTATTGTATATTTCCAGGAAGATTTATTGCAGGTGATGAACTGAAATTGTCTTGGGCATACGTTCTGAACGTACGATTTTCAAACCACGGATATCACGTTTGTAAGTCTAAACAAACATCATAGGCATCAGATTGGTCAAAATCAGTTTATCGTTTGATCTAAATAGTAACGGCTAGACCCTAACTTCCACACATCCGACAACTGCTTTTAAAAATACCAACTACACAAATAGCCAACGATTTTACGAGTCTCGTGTGTACAGCAGTGAGTCTATCCAAGAGCCAGTACACATCGAAATTGTCAACTGGTCAACTGCAGAACAGGAAAAAAATCTGGATGCGTTTCAGATTTGTTTCTTGCAAGTTTTTATGTACGTTTCGAAACTCAAAACAAATGTTAAAAACAAGCATTGCTCCAGTTAAGAAACCCACCAATCATGTGAACGAGTATGGGTAGGAGTTAATCACTTCCTAGGTCAAAATCGGTATGTTGCACGAAATAATGAACAGGCCTATGCTTAAAACCTAACACACAGCGTTACCATTTTCAATTCCGCATTGCTGTTACATGGCGACGACCCCCGCATGCTGGTTAGTTATGATTAACTAGAGGCTGATAGCAAACTAGCTCCAGTTATCACCACTTGGGTGGGTTAACAGTAGGTCTTGCTAATACCCATAAAAAGTGAATCTAACCCAATGTTCCATTTGAAGTTGACCTTAAACACGTTACGTACGAACACTGACTGAACGCCAATATCCATAAAATCAATGCAGCTGACCTGTACCTCGGTACGTATGTGCAATTTACTCATTCCCTAAATGACTTATAATGGGACCATTAGTTTCATGATGCTTCTTGTACATCAACATAATGCCAATTCCATAACTGCCAGAAACCATTTACAACTGCAATTGGGACTCCAACGCACACAACCATGTAAACTTCAGACTGTAGACTAAACGAATGCCATGCTGAATCTTAACTAAACTTAAGTAAAGACTATAATTTTACTGCGGTTAATGCTGACGAGTAACACATATTTAACAATGGTAACAAGAAATAGCATTATTTCAATACATTTAAAGCAGACATTACTTTCCCATATTGGTCAGTCTCGTTTAAGTTAACGGCGATCAACTACACAAAATGCCGAGTGGCAACTGTTCATAAGGTTTTATTAACCGATTTGTTAATTCGATCATAGGTATTTCAGAAATTCGGCAAAAAAAGGCAGACCGGCTAAAATTTCCGGCGAAACACGAACCCTATAAGGGAACCTAACTAAAGTAAGTGATCTCGCCGGCAACGTGGACTTGATGCTAGGCTAGACTGCTGCTTTTTTTTATTCCTATATCTCGTAGTTTTATAAACCTACGGTTAACGCAAATTATATTACTCAGTATTATTATGAAGGATTATTAAATACAAGGGCAGAACTACTGTAGAACTTTACAGATCGTCCAATGTTTAATGAAAATTTCGTAACAAGACTAAGCCTAATAAATACAACGTACCATCAAGCACTACACGCACACGTTAGGCAAGCGAAACCTAAAATAAAAACGACCAAACAAGCTAGGTGAATGGAATTTTAAGACCATAAAAGGGTTGTAGTAGCCCCAATTTCATTTATTTAATCATTTTCCCCTAAGATTCTAACGTCGCGCCATGTAGACGACCATCTCAGCTACAAGCCACGGCGCATGAGTCGTTCAGATGACGTGAACTGATGGCACGGTAAACTAGCTACAAAAGCCTTATTTACAACACCAAATACAGCGGATCGGGAGGTGAGCGCCTTTAAATTACCCCTTCAGGGTCTTAAGAGGTTGTTTATCTTTAAGATGCACCCAAATAAGCCCTTCTAGAGCCTGTGGTTCCTCGAAACGAAGACATCGAAACTTAGCACTCCGCATGTTACTGGAGCTAGATTCTGTATAGGAGCAGCAAGCCCTAGCTCAGTTGGGAGGAAAGAAACTTCAAAGCCCGTCTACTTGTATTTTTTTCCATCCTTTCTTCTCGCTTCCATTCTTACATTGTTATCCTTGTCTAAGGCCCTCAACAGCTTTTCCTTAATATCGTTTGGAGAGTGCTGCATGGGGCCCTCCAAATGACTTCTGGAGACACTGGACTTGCCCGTTTCACTGTGACCGACGTACAGCCCACAGCGTTATGGCGGACATATGCTCGCAAAGTTACCTGGGAAAAAGCCAAGATTCCGGAGCTTGCCGAAGCCGCTCGGCTCTGACGTCAAGCCACAATCGGAAGGCCGCTTCCGGTTTCGGTGCGGTCCCTGACTTGTATGGCAGGCTGATCATCGACGTATGGTACACGTGGATGACCCAGAAATATCAATAATTATTGAATGAGGGACATGATGCTACACGCTGTCACTTATAAAGACGGACCAAAGAAAATACGAAAAGTAAATGTGTGTGGAACCGAAACGTTGTAATTTGTATAAAATTATTTAACAAAATTTCAAAACGAATTTTATATTTTGGACTTATTAAAGAAAAACATGTTAATGTCTGATTACGTTTTTTTTTTTTTGTTACTCATTCGTTCAAAATATCATAATTCTATTTAAACATGGAACCTGACGACAAAATACATGAACAGTAGATCATTTAATTTTCACCAGCTAACGAATAATTTCATTAGCCTAGAATTAAAGTAGGTTATTTACTTTTTTTTAAGTGTGAAAATATTTTTTTTTTCAAAACCATTTTTTCACGATATGTATTGCTTCTACAAAATTGGCGAGCTGCTGAATTTTAATCATGATCAGGTCTGTCTATTCCTTGCCAAATATATTATAAAATATCATTGTGGGAAGGAAAGAGGCAAACCATTAAAACATTTTTTAACGTAATGGCAAAAGCTTCGTGACAAACATGACAAAGCCCCGCAGTGAGATTTAAAAAAAATTAAAATGTAATTAAAATTATGCAAGGTGCGAAGAGAGGGCGGGGGGAAGACACAGGGGCATACTCTTCTCCCAGGATACGAGTTTTACTATAAAATGTTTGTCGGACGAGGTATTTGTAAAGAATTTTAACAGATGCCAGGATGTAAAAATGGCCGCTGAAAGGGTTATCTGACAAAACAAAGTGTTTCACTCCACCCCATGGAACAAAAGTGACAACTTGGTGTTCTCCAAAACTCGACCGTATTTTTTGAAAAGGTGTGGGGTGGACATTAGAGGCTGCACTCACAATCAAATAAACATTTGTAAGTTGTTTCATTCGCCACTGCTCAATTGGTGAATTAGTTTAACAGAAAAAAACCTTTTTGTCCTGTTCCTGAGTCATATTAGGATAGTTACAAATACAACATAAAACTTTACTTATAATTAGGCTCGACAGTGCGAGTTAGTGTTTCCCCTCCCCCATACAATACAATTTATTAGGATTTTTTTCTCTCTTTAAATGTAGGCTATTTCTGTGTGTTCCAATATTTTCTGAGCTCTAGATTTGCGTATTTTATCCTAAAGCGGCAAAGCAATGAAAAAAAAAAGTCCTTTTTTTTCATCCTTGCCCCAAGATTTTTCCAGGATTTTGTAAATACTGCTCTGTACCCCAATACATTCTTGATTATACAAATAAACATTTTTAATCAGTAAAGGCGATTTAGTTCTTACTGGTTCGCAAAACGATTCTTGTTTGCGTGAGACTGTTTTTTTTTTCAACTTTCTTTGAAATGTAAACGGCCAGTAGCACACGACGAACTCTTGGTTGGAATGTGTGACAGCAGTAATAAACAGAGTGCTACATCCGCTTTGCCAAACCGGTAATGTGTTCGCAAACGGCACTTCATAGACTTCTGAAATCATTTAAAAGCACGCGACGCGAGGCGAGGTGGCCGCCAGGGGCGAAGGTTCGGCGAGCGCCGTGCATGTTTGTCTGTGGGTCAACCAGATTCTTTCGAAATTCCATTGGGATGTCGAATTTTTTAATTTTTTTTTTATTTTACTTTTCCACTTAGGCAGTTATTGGGTTTCGCTGAATTGGACAGATTTCACCGATAAATGAAATACTTTAAGCCATGACAAATAAGGGGTTCAAAAACATTAAATAGAAAGGAAAAAAAATTCAAAATACCAGAATTGGAGGCGCAGGTTTCTGACCCGAGCTTCGCTACACATGGTTTGCCACCAGACTGCAGACGGCTTTAATCCAAGCTAGCAGAAAACAAGCCCATTCAAATGACAGACATTAAGCCCGACCGTTTAGGTTAATGGAAAAAGCTTAAAGCAGCCACTTGATAATTGTTTGAATAAACGCAATTATAAAGTCCCGTTGTATGTAGGCAAGGGTAATATGGATTTCCCTTGATATAGGCATGAGAAATCTCTGACAATTCTTAGATTTCCTCCACCCAAAATTTAGCATTATTTTTTTAAGGCAGCGTCTTTAACTACAGTTTGTTTTTCGATAATTAGGTAATTTTGTCTACAAGTTTTTACATTTTATTATGACATTCGAACCGTTTTTTCGAGAACTATCCAATGGTGCTCTCGAAGATAGTAGCGCAAACATTAAAAAAAAAGTTATTCAGAAAAAAAACTAAATGGTACAACCAAAGTATAAGAAGTCCAGTGGTATCATGAACATATTGGTGCCAGATTTTCTGCGTTTTTATTTAGAACTTTTTTTACTTTTTTTTCGTACCAAAATGTAAATAAAATATCATCAGCCTTTTCTTTGGTTAGACCATGCCTGGATGCTTGAATTTCAAGTTTCAAACTAACAAATAAAATTTTACCTACATACTGAAAGACGACAACACTTCAACGACTGGCTTTAATTATATCAAGAATTTATCTTGATTATATTAAAGGTTTTAAATGCTAGTCGTAAAACTCAAAACTGCTTTGTAAAATAACGTGACATCATTTAGTTGGCAAAATGTTGCTCCTTATCTTGATTCGCCCTAAAAGGTATAGTCGAATGATTCGGCCCATTTTCAAACGGTGCGCTAATCAATTAATTCGTTATCTTTAATAAAATGAACAATAAATAACTAGCTAAAAGGTTTATATAGCTGATATTCGGAGTTTACAAATGACCTTGTGAAAATACAAGATGTACTAATCAAGAAATGAATAAATAAATAAATAAATACCCGACTGGGACTCAAACGTCAAAATCCGGTGCAAACTGGAGTGCTCGGGTAGTAAATGGCGGTCGAAGGTTCGAGTCCCCGGTCGGGGCAGAAAAGCTGAACAGCTATTAAGCTCTGCTAGAACAAGAAGCTAGGCCACAGTAGGAAAGGCCCGGCTAGTAAACGGAGGGTCCTAGGTTCAAACGTGTTCTTTCTCTTTCAGAAATGCCTATAGTTTACAGTGTCAAGAACACGGGCAAATGTTTCAAAAAACCGGTTTTTAATCCCTTTTTAATACATAAAAAAAAAGAGGGTCGACCCATGTAATTTGTATGCGAGATTCACAGGGCATTGCTTGCTTATTTTGTACTATAAAACTACTTTTGAATTCTTTATTAGCACAAAAAGGGTACTTGTTTTTTTTTTGTAAGTTTGGGGTTTTATTGAATTAATTATATTTTAAAGTACATTTATTGTAATAGTTTAATTTTTTTTAATTTGATTTGTTGTCATTTTTAGGAAAATGAGAGACCACTGGACACCACACAACTGCGTTAAATTTCAGCTTCCAACAACTGTGAATAAATCTGGTACGTAGTGTTATTATTTTACTAAGTGCAAAAAAAAAAACTTCCATATTTGCGCAATAATTAAAATTTGTAACCTTTTTCCCCTCTTTTTATCAGGAGGTGCGGCTGACTAATCTCTTTATCGCGCATCACCTGTGTTGGATTGGCAAGTGCCGGTACATAAAATAGCTTACTCGTTTTAAAAAGGACTCATCGTCGTAAAAAGCATTTGTGAGGCCAAAACGGCAGCTGTTTAAAGCATCCACAACAATTACACCTTCCAGGTTTCTACCAACAGACTG
Organism: Lithobius niger; assembly: GCA_023313725.1. Classification (NCBI taxonomy): domain Eukaryota; kingdom Metazoa; phylum Arthropoda; class Chilopoda; order Lithobiomorpha; family Lithobiidae; genus Lithobius; species Lithobius niger. The sequence goes on from JAHWFP010003554.1 coordinate 18,105, forward strand.
CTTGGCTTCATGCTGTGACGTTAAATGCAGATGGCCGGACATGTAATAGCTGCAGGGGGTCAGTGGAAAAGTGATAACGTTGAGTGAGAGGAAGTGAAAATAATCAGTGCTCTGAGGGAGTCTAAGGGGATGGATGGGAAATCGTATCTTAAGTAACACCCGTTAAATTCTTTGAACGTTTTTTTTTCACTCTGTGATAATGTATATTTATATAATAATAATAATGAGAAGTGAGAGTGGTTGTTCAGAATATGGTACAAATTTCACATTTTTTACGTTTTTGTTTATTAATTTTTTCCAACCCAACAGAGGACGTGGTGTCGTTTGTTCTGTTTCCTTCCATATAAATAGCGATTTCACTTGTGGCAACAAACGCCATTTTCACAAATAAATACCACCTATTTGGCGGAGCAAAGTGAGCGTAGTGTAGCCTATAACGGACACCAAATTGCAATATATTGGTTGGTGGGTTGGTCGGCTGCTTGCACTTTTGTAGTCTGAGTGGAGCCCAAACGAAAGGTCAGAGTGGAATGAAACATAGCTTCAAACCCCCAAAAGTATTGCTGATGCAAATTGCCATAAATTGACCAATTATTATGGAAGAAATTACAGCTTTTGGAATTTATTTCTGACACTCGCCATTGTAAATTTGGAATCCTGGGATGCTGAATAGTACAATATTGTAATGGTCTTATATATTTAAGGCAAATAGCCTACAAACCCATCACTCAATCAGAATATCGTGCAAAAAAGCATACAATTTTTGCAGATCGAGCTAAAAACATGAAAGTTGGCTCACAAGTCATTCTTAGCGAATCAACCATGGAACCCCCATAAAATACCCCACCAATTAAGGGCCCCCTTCCCCCTCCCCCATGCTCCCTCTCTGAGGCTTGCTCAAAACAAATTCTTGCAAATCGAGCTAACAGCATGAAATTTGGTACACAAGTCATTCTTAGCAGTACAAATCGAACCAGTCATGGAACTCCCAATGAAATACCCCAAGGGCCCCCCCGCACCCCACGAGGCTCGACCAACAACTTCTTGCAAATTGAGCTAAAAGCATGAAATGTGATAAACAACCCATTCTCACGAGCACAAATCGGATCAGCCAAAGAACTCCCACAAAATCTCCCCCCCCCCCCGGGGGCCCCCAATACCCCCTCTCTGAGGCTTGATCAACAAAGGGCACACTTGGGCTACCGAGCAGGGCGGTTCAAAACAATTTAAAATCTCTAAGGAAGACTGCATTCAGGGAGCAGAATGATAAATTTACAGGTAATGTATATTTCCTAATGACACATAGAAATGTGCCTTATTGTCTGCATTAAGACGAAAATTTCTGACAGAGTTAAAAATCCTTGCTCTTATCACAGCAACATACTTAATGTTAGCTGGCACCAGGTATCTCAAGTGCCGGACTTGCACAGATTGGCAACCATCTTTATTGTCTAGGAGCACAATCAATGGCAACGAGTGTAGGCAGGGTGGGTAATTAAGTACGTATTCTTGGGATTAAAACAAATTTACAAAGTCAATCAGGGGAACCGTAAATCAATTGCTTTTATCCCAGAATACTGACCCCAATTAAAAATTTGCATGGTTGAGACTTCAACAAACTGAATGATGGGCAGTTGCAATCATCGCCTCCTGGGTGGTTAGTTAGTGGTTTCCTTACAACTACTTTGATTCTTCTGGTGTACGAAGAGTGGCCCAAGGGAAGACTAAGCAGCCGCCTTGTAAGGATATATCTCGGAGGTTGTGTGAAGTGAAAGTGGTCTCACACTTCCGTGAGGTATCCTAAAGGGTTTCTTCTAATGGAACTTGATTGTAGGCAGCCCAAGAAGCAGAGGGAGGAGACGACTCGAATCTTGTGGCGATCTTCGTGACATTGTCAGCGGTGGTGGATTCATCTGTGTTCCAACAGGTGAATCCAATGACAGCAGACGTTCATGGTTAGTGTAGCTTGTCCTGTACTGGTTCTTCAGGGGAGGAATAATTCCATTCTGATTTTCTCCATTTTGGATCCTTAGTTGTATCGAGGTAGAAGCACATTGCTCTGACATGGCACAGCAATCTCTCGTCTTCACCTCCTGGAAGGGCACACAGCGCTGGCACCGTAAAGAAATATGACGTTTCTGTGGATGCTTCTTCCCACTGCGCTGTAGTTCACGCCGAATTGCAGATATACTTTATCCACACCAAGTGCTTGAAGCTCATTGTGTAACGGCTTACATGTACGGCAATGCGCAACTCACGGAGCCAACACTCAGTGGTGCACCTTGCCATTAACATGGCTGTTGCATGTCACAAATAGCGAGCAAATCCCGCTACTAATTTAGTTGGAACCTGATCGCACCAATAAGACCGTCTCGGGACGTAAAGCCTCGGGCGAGATCCATTGTTCTCCACCCATATAAAAACTGGTAGCCGGACGAAGGATCCTCGGTTGGTGTAGGTTCCGACCTGGGATTTGAATCCGACGCTTTTTTTTTAATGCATCCGATTCTGTAAAAATTCCAGTAGATAAGCGAACCAATTTGGCAGAATTTTTTTGGAGTCTGACCAGTGCATGCGTTGTCGGATAAACCACAGAAAGCCACATTTTTATTTTGATGTATTGTAGTTGCGGCAAAAATACCTATTTCTTTTCTGTTTGGGAAACAGAAAATAAAGTAAAACAGTTACAGTTGGACTAGCAGTGAGCGAATGCCCAAAATGCTGGTTGCTAGGAAGATTACAGCATTTGGGGGGACTTAGGATCCAACCAGTGCCAGTTGTTGGACCTCCTTGGAAACCATTTCCTTTCTAGCTAACGACCAATGTTAGTATGAAGCTGTTCTTTTCGCAATAAAATAACGTTAAAGACGGTGACTAAGTGTGAACCGATAGGAACTCACAAAGAGCTGTATTTTACTTCGTTTACGCCTAAAAAACGGTGAAAGTAAAGTCACTGTTTTTCTTCAGAAAATAAAGTCACGGCAATTATTACGAAGTGGAGGAACTGCTTACTCCCAAACACTGCGAATTTATTGTAAAGGTTAAAATAGTGAAGAAGTGCACTTTTTAGCAACGAGTTGAAAGTTTAGAAGCCCTTTGTCAGCTAACTGAGTCCTCATCAATTAACACTTCAGAAAAACTAGTAAACTTGCGAATTCTGAAAAACGGTTGTGGAAAACTGTATTTAGGATTGAAGTAAACTAGAACTGGGTAGTTTTTGAACTCTCAGATAAAAAAATACTTCAGCACTGAAGAAAAAAAAGAGACGACAATTTTTTTCTCACCGTAAGTGAAGTTGTGAGTCAATGCAAGACTGACAATTTACGCAGGATACCTCTTATTTCACGACCTTAAGTAATGCAAAACTTGGACTTGAGTAACGCACAAAAGAGGTTGAGGACCTTGGAAAGTAGGAATACTGCCTTGGTTAATGAAAATGAGGAAGGTAGTTTCGAATTCGGAATGGATTTCTTCAGTTCGAACTTGTCCCTACAGAGATTGTTACGTCAGAATATTAGGATATTGAGCAACGTCAAAGTTAGACTTCGTTTATTTCCGAAGTTGGGTGGCTTTTTGCCCAACGAACTGGAGTGAGTGAAAGACCGACTATTTACAAAACGAGACCGGAAGGGATAAACAAATATTTGCGAGTTGGCGACTTGACTTGGATGCAATTTGTTCTTTTTCAGTCTCAGCGCAGACGGGAAAAAGAAGGATTGCGGCTAGCAAGAGTGGATTTTTGTGTTTATTCTGTACATTTTTGAAACCGAAATTGGTTGCTAGGAAAACGAATGGGAAGGGTGACAAAATATGTAAGGGGAAAGCCTATTTGTCACCCCCCCCCCTCTCTTTTGTCCGATGGTAGAGAGGTGAACACGTAATCATGTTCAGTGTTGTGTGGAGATAAGGTATGGTGGGCAATACAATTTGTATAATCTAGTAGCCACGAGTAGGATGCTTGGATTATGGGTTGTTACACACGACTTTGGACGAATGAAAGGTATAAAGATTTGTGATTTGGATTCAAAAATTCAAATGCGCAGGGAGACCTTAACCATTGAATTAACTGAACAGAAAATGGGTTTTGGAAAATGGAAAACTCCGGTAAAAAAACTGGTTACGGTTGAAACCGAATTTTTTTTCCAAAATTGGGCTTTGTCATGCCCATTGCCAGTTGGCTGAAATAGATGGCACAGCAGATACGAAGGCTTACAATTTAGGACAATAACTATAGCAACCGAAAATGAGGCATCAGTTCACAACCTCGTTCATGTCTACGAAAACCTGCGACAAGAATGTGTACAGGTTGCCGTATTTTGACTCAGTTTGTCACATATAAAAAAGACCGCATTTTTTTTTATTATGTCGTACAAACGATGATCGCATCCTCATATACGTTGCGTGCAGATTCCAAATCTTGCACGCAGCAATATGTTCGGTGGCGATCCGGTAAGAAACCTATAGGTTGGACATGAAGGAGTCCAAAAATAGGACAACTGCTGATGGCTTTTATGCAGACCAATCCAGGCAAAAACTGTGTATTGGCTTTGCAGGGAACCACCTCGGTGCACATGACGGAGCTTTGCATTGACCGAGAGGAATCAATGCAAAACGACAATTGGGTACACGGATGGAAACTAATTTAAAGCGCAGTTCAGAAATGAAATTTTCGTCAGTGATGTGAATTATTTTAGTTTCAAGTGATTATTCAGCTTGGTGGCGGACACAGTGTTAAGTTGTTTAGTCTTTTTAGGTAAATAAGACGACTACAGTGTGGGGTAGAGCAGGAGGCTTGTAGCAAGATCCCAACGGGATAGTTTATTCCGTAAGGCGTATGATGGGAGCACGACACACTCAGCATTTGGTCGCTTTGCCCAGTGACGTGTAGGATACAATGGTAGTTCTTTTTATATGTGGGAGACTCCAGTGGGGACCTCTACCCGCATGTGGGATGTAGTGCGAGGCCAAGCTCTATGGAGCGTGTATGGTTAAAGCTGCGGGCTTGCTCTGGTAGCGTACATCCAGACAGCACTTTACCAACAGGCGATTGCCGCGGTCTAATGGCACAATTCACGAAAGTGAATTGGAGAATTAGGTTGGAAGGACGGACTCCGGTAGTGTTCGATGCATGCGAGGGTAAGTGGTGTGGCAACCAAACCCCCCTCAAAACCAGAGGCACTCCTAACCACCGCAATTCCGGTAATTTCTGCTGAAAGCATGAACATTACGTTTCCCAGCAGGTGGGCGGTTAAAGGGTGAAAAGACTCTTTACTGTAAACTACATAAGGCAGTAAAGGGAGCGCCAACTCTCTGTCACTGACTAACTGGTTACTGGGCGTGCTTTGCACGAACTTTGACGGTGGCTCCCATTCGCTCATCTGCTCAAGAGGACACAACAGATGGATGGGACCACCATGCAGTCATCGGGGAACGTGAAGGGCACGTGTGATTTTTTTTTAACGAAGATGGAGTGCATGAATTGTACGTAGTCTGTGGACTTGGTGTTTGGATGCAAGAAGGACTGCAGGTGTAGTGCGATGTCACAGATTGGACTGTGTGATAAGAGAACGCAGCAATACCAGCTATAGCATAGTGGGCGAAAGTTGCAGGGATGATGGATACACCAGTTTGGTAGCCACGAAAAGTCAACCTGTGGTATAAGGATGATGTAATTGGAGTCTGGTGTTCGAAAACGTGTTCGACTTGGGAGTGTACGGAAAATGCTGGTCCGAAAATGGAGATCGATGTGGATCTCCTAGGAGGCATGGGCACGAGTGAGGGCCGGCAAGCAACATAGGAGGGACCCAGGGCAGCATATTTTGACAAAATCCGTTCGATGTTTTCTTCGAGAGTGAAAAAAGTTATGTACTATAATAATAATAATGATAATAACAACAATTTAACCACACATGATTGAGGTGGTAAGGCAATTGGAAGGGGGTGACCCACTAACACCAATCCTAGATAAAATTAAGAGAAGTAAAACAACAGGTAAAATGAGCTGGTCAAGAGGACTGGCATCCCAGGTTTATGCAGAAACATAATCTGGTCTTTTCAAAAGCTTTGTTAGCGATATCGAATTTAGTGTTCTTTGAAAAATTGCGACGTTTTTGCTACAAATAGTCCTTTCTGTGAGAGAGTTCCAGGCTGGAACCACCCTCACAGAGAAGTAAGCATGTCTACATTCTGTTTTAACAAGAGGGAGAGCCAACTTCATGGAATGACCGCGAGCGTAGTGCAGCGATCGAACAGAGGGAGGTCAATGCCTTCGAGATCGTGAAATATCTTATACACAAGCACCAGATCTGACTTTAATCTGCGTAGTTCAAGGGAATCAAGGCCCAGCTTCCCCAAGCGTATGCAGTATGGTAAATCTTTGAGACCTGGGAGACTTTTTGTAAAGCGGCGTTGAACAGATTCTACCAGGTTGATGTCTTTCAGTAAGGATGGCGACCACACCTGACTTGCATACTCCAACAAGGGGCGAACGAACACTTTAAAAGCCCAGACTTTGGTTTCAATTTTTCCGTAAGTGAAACAACGACCGTCTATAGCAAGACGCCCAAAAGCCGTACCTGTTATCTTTCTACAGTGCAAAGATGGTTTGAGGTCTGATGTAAACCAGACCCCAAGATCTTGTATTTCGGATACATCTGGTAGTGGATGACTTAATATGGAGTACGAAGAGGCTGGGTTTGATCTTCCAATATGGAAAGCTTGACATTTAGGCAGAGAGATCGGTAATTACCATACTGTAGACCAGTCGTGGATATGCTTTATCTCAGCAGAAAGTGCTGAACTATCATTAGAATTAATTACCTCGGTGCGAATTTTTAAATCATCGGCAAACTTACCGCCGTTTACGGGGTGTTGATTACAATTCAAATCATTCAGGTATATTACGAACAACAAAGGGCCCTGAGGTACACCGCTAATAACTGCAGATGGGGTAGAGGAAAAGTTTGCGACCCAAACACTTTGAGACCGGTTTGAAATGAAATCAGCCACTGTACACTGTTGCCAAAGTGTAAAACTTGTGATGCGACAAGTGGAATACAGTCATTCAGGAAGATGGAGGGGCTCTCCTGGGGAGTACTTTCGTCGGAAACTACGTGTGGGAGTTGCGTCTGACCTAGTCATTAAAGACATCCTTTACGAAGCGTCTCGACAGGTTGGTGCATCGTCGGCAGGTGGTGGAATATGGAGAAATATTTGGATTTGTCTGGAAGCCGGATGATTGGTGTATTTTATCGTGAGAGGGACACGAGTTGGTAATTGTTACGTAGGGCAATGTTAAGTTTGAATCTCATCATGTGTTCAACGTGGCGTTATGTTGTTGGGAAGTGTTGTGCATTTATAGTTAAGTTGGTTTTTTTTTGCAGATTTGCAGTCTTGTTAGCACAGATTTGCAAAAATTTTTAAATAAAGACTTTCGCGAAATTCTGTAACCGAGCATTTTTCATGAATAAATATATCAATTCTGATCTTTTTTTAAGGCGTAAAGGATGGTAAGAAGTCGCAGTAACTTTAAGGTAGGTCTTCCTTTGCCTAAGCAAAAATTTAGCGGAGGGAGATGTGACGGCTTACATGTACAGCAATGCGCAATGCACGGAGCCAACACTCCGTGGTGCATCTTGCCGTTAACATGGCTATTGTGCGCCACCAGCCAGGTAGCGAGCAGGTCCAGCTACTAATCCAGTGAGAACCGGAACGTGCCAGTAAGATCGTCACGTGACGTATAGCCTCAGGCGAGATCATGTTATGCACCCATATAAATACAGGTAGCCGAATAATGGATCCTCAGTTGAAGTTGGCGGTTCAGACCTGCAAGTTAGAACCTCTGGGCTACAAGGATCAGAAGAAATTTGCAAACTTAAGTCTGATGCCTAATATGTGGTACTCTGTGCATAGTCCCCTAGCTATGCAGTAAGGAATACATTGGAAGTGAGTTCTTGGATTTGAAACAATTGTCCATTCCATGACCACTTACCAGTACAGCTTTTTTCAGAAGCTTTAGCATGAAGACAGTCTCGCGGGTCACCCATGGTCTTGTAGGGTTCCTTTAGTACGCTTGTCAACATTAAGTGAAGAAGCCATCATGAGAATAACTTACTTGTGACTGGTCTTTCTACGCAGAGTGCTTTAATGACGTTGGTTTTCTGAAGTCTTTGACAACAGAAGTGTGTCCCGCTATTTTCACTACATTATTTACGCTGAACGGAAAACTTTTTATGACGAACATATTCATCCCGGAAGAAAATGTGGTTCAGGAAGTCCATGAGTTGAGCTGGAGATGGTGACAGGGGAGCACAGGCAGGTTTCCATTGCACCAATGATGCCACCGAAGCCACTTGTCTTCATATATCTTACGTGTCGGTCAACCTTTGCAGAGAGCAGACAATGCAGCTAGCAACTTGCTCCGGAAGGCCGTCCTCCTGAAGAAGCTGAAGGGTTGAGGCCAGGCGTGAAGTTTTAGGACAGGTAGAGCTTGGTGGATGATCCTCCTCCACGGGTAGTGTTCTTTGGTAATTCACTAGAAGCTCTAGAAGAGGAATGAACCATGCTTGGCTGGCCAATCCAGGGTGCTGAGGATGAATATCCCTTCAGACTTCTCCAGGATCAGTGATACAAGGACGTAAGGAGGGAAGATGTAGGTGAACAACAGAGTGTCCGTCACCCAAGCTTGAGAGCACGGGAAGGAACTCATGCAATTTGGGAGCCTGTGATTGGAGCTCGTGGCAAAGAGGTCGATCGTCGGAGTTCCCTAAAAGGCAAAGATGGTTTTGCACACAGAGGTGTTTAGTGTCCACTCTTTTGTTGGGACTTTGCCTTGTCTCGACAGCTGGTCCGTTAGAACATTCCAGATTCAGGGAATGTGAAGTGACATTATCAAGAGGATGGCAAGAAGGTGAGTGGGATCCTCTCTTGTTCAAGTACGCCACAGCAGTTGTGCTAACGCTGTGCACTTGAATCGTTCTTCCTTTCAGATGGCTTTGGAAGTAACAAAAGGCAAGGTAGAATGCTCGTAGCTCTAGGATGTTGACACTCAAGCAGCAGTCGCGGTGTTGGCGGGGGCACCCCACCTGTAATAAGGATCTCGGTGGGTTCCTCTCTGATAGGGGCTGCGGAAGCAGTTTATGGGGTCGCAACACCACAGGGCATCAGACGTTGGGAAACTTAGGGTCATCCAAAACCTGTCTTGATATGGGTTGGATCCTGGTTTCCAGTGCAGGGGGCGTACTCTCCATCTTCTGTGTGGCACTGTGTGTGGTGAACGTGAAGCACTGATTCACTTTGTCAGTTTTATAACTGTCCATGGTGAAACAGTACCGTAGCTGAGAATTTTGGGGCCCCCTGCAAGAAAAAATGTGAGGCCCCTATGCTAATGGGAAGTAAATTCAGAAAATTTCAGCATGGTATCGGTACCAGCAATTTGTTACTATAGCCTATTTTATTACCCTTTTTCATGAATTATTCAAAGAAAATTTTAAAATTTGGCTCGTTATTTTTAATTTTTTTTTCCGGTGGGAAGGGGGCGAGTAAAGCGAATTTTTTTCTCGGCCTTGCACTACTTTAAATTTGAGTTGCTCCAACACAATTTAAATCAAAGGAATAAATACTGCACGAGACCAAGAATTGATGACATGAAGACTTGATGACATGAATTGCAAATTTGAATTGCAAGTGAATTGCGAATTGGAAAAAAAAATCAGTTTCATCTTACTACAGGCACTCTATATAACTGCACGGTTTATTTAGCCAACCATCCACTCACGGGTAGCATTTCGACAGAAACGAGCAAAATTGTTCATCATTCATGTTTAACATAAACAATAATTTCGTTATTTTCTTTTTTATGTTGCTAGTTATGGTTCGTAAGAACTAAAGACACAAATTGTTATATTTTAAAGTTTTGCTGGCCAGTTGTCTCATCAAGACATAGGTTTTGCGATGACTCGTAAGAGGAACCAGCTGGCGTTGCTGTCAGATTGGCTGGTCGAGGAAAGAGAATGGGGTTGGCATTTTGTTTTAATGCGTACTAATAAAAGTAACTACTGACAAGTAAATGAATATATGTGGGGCTTTGATTGGGGTTTTGAGTGGGTTCTGTTTGGTTCGAGATAACGAGATCTGTGTTGAAACGTTTTGAAAATGCGATAATTAAAAACTGAAATATTTCTTACGCAAGTTCGGAAATTTGGGGCCCTCTTTTGAGTGCCCCCCCCCCCCCCCCCCCCGCCTTGCGGGGGCTGCGGGGGCTACACCTACGGCCCTGTGGTGAAAGTCAGATTGCCACAGTGAGGACCTTTTTCCGGTGTCCCCACTTTGAAAATGGACCTGGCATTAACCGAGGTGGCTCCCTGCGATGATGTGTTCCTTAATGGAGTTTCTCTTCTTGAAGCACTTGTGTCACGCAAGTAATGAGAGATGAAAGTGTTCCAGTGATTCCAAGAGCATGCCGCGACGTCCGCGAGTCCATGAGCTGTACACCCAGGAGGTGGCAAGAGCTCTAAGCTCATGGGCACGAATTTCACTTGGACGGTCAAGATGATTCAGGAGCAGGTCATAAGCTCGCTTAATGACCCCGCAGATCCATTTTCCCAGTTTTGCTGGTGTCATGGAGAGCAGCTTCACGTTGCTAGCAACTGGATCTATCTGCAGGAAAAATGAAGTTGGCGGAACTTGCTTTTCTCCTGAAGAGTACGTGGTCCTCGGAATTCTAGTCCTACTACGATAATGACGAAGAGCCTGAATCGGACAATGCGCCCCCTCTGTCCCTTCCGGGTCCACAATGGGCCCAAGGCTTTGATCACGATCGGCTTGGGTGCTCACTCGGCTTCTAGTTCTTAGCCCTTAGCCCTGTCACTGAGGATCAATCTTTCACAAACATGATGTGGTTGTCTTCTCTGGTAATTCACTTTGCCTGGCTGCCAAGGCCAGGGTTACCAGAAATACTGTCTTCTAAGAAAGATGGAGAAGAGAGGCAGAATGAAGAGGGCCGTACAGAGCATTTTCAAGGCTTGACAATACCAACGGAATCTTCCACTTGGGAAAAAGACGCTTCGTCTTCAGTCTTGAGTTCTGGAAAGCTAACACCAGATGGGAGATGATTTTGCTTTCAACAACATTGTTGTTTCCTAAACAAGCTAGGACCAACTTGAAGGTAGAGCGATAGCCCTTGATGGCCAAAGGCGATAGTACCTTTTTAGACAGTTGTTCCATAAAAGAAGAAAGTGAGGCCTCGGATTGGTCCATTGGGGCGAGCTCCTTCAATTGGAACCAAGAAAACAAAATTTTCCATCTGATCCCATAATTGCAGATGGTAGACTCCTAGTGGCAGTGAAGAAGTATTTAAGAAATCATCACCTTGAAGAGTGGTTATTAGAGTCTCCACCCATGAAGATGACGAATGTCTGGCCACGGGTGGGTCGTCGCTTCTTGTGTTGGGTTAAGATTAACTCTTTGATACCGGCAGGGGAGTAGGGTCGTCTTTCTCAGCTCCATGAGGTCGATGTACCATGGAGTCGCTGGCCACAGAGGCGTAATCAAGATGAATTCCCCTATTGACTGGCAGATTTTGTGAGCATCGCCTGAAAAGGGAGAAAGGAGGAAAAGCGTAAGCGTGGATTCCCGATCATGAAATTGACAGGGCATCAGTTGCCCAAGCTGCCGAGTCTGGAAACGGGGATACAAAGCTTGGAAGCTGCCGGTTGCATCTTGTTGCAAACAGGTCCATAATCGGCTTTTCACCACTTGTGAAACAAAGGCTGACAGATCTTCTCGTCCAGTTTCCATTCGGTTGCTGGAGTCTGATGTTGCCTGGACAGCTCGTCCGCTAGAACGTTCAACTTGCCACCGATGTGTCTGGCTTGTAACCACAGACCAAGAAGACATTCGCATGTCAATGAAAGCTTAGTTTCTTCCATCATTGATGTTCCATCATTCCGTGCATCGGTGAAAATAAGGCCGTCCAAAATAGGACCGTGAATCAGGACTCCGCCACTGTGTTCTGGGGGGAGGGGGGCATCCCCCAAAGAAGATTCTTTACAGGGAGGTTGGTGAGTGGGAAGTTTTCTTCCCAAGAGGTCCCAGGATTCCATTCCGAGTTGCGGAACCAATGTAATGGTTTCGCCTTCGAGTGACCCCAAGGGACAAGTTTTGCGCAAGAATCGACGATCTCTATGTGAGAGGCTAGGATCCTGTGCTGCGACTTCCTGATACGCCAGTACACTGCGGAGGCTCGAAGTTAGTTTCTCTACCTTTTCCTGGGAGGGAAGAACCGTGAACGTTACAGTGTCGAAAAGCATTCCCCGAAAGATGAACTCACGCGAAGGGGTGAGTCAAGACTTGAGAATGTTCACTCCTAGTCCAAGCCTTCGAAACAGCTGTAGGCATTCTTCTGTCTGTCGCAGAAGCATTTCCTGTGATTGGTTTTGCAGAAATAAGTCGTCCAGATAGGCATGGGAGCATTGTGCAAATGAGCCAAAACTGGTCGAAGAAGGACAGTGAATACATGAGGGGCGGTCGCAAGACCGAATGGGAGAACCTTAATTGATAAGACTTCCCTCCTGTGAAGAGCCTGAAAAAATGTTTGATCGTAGGATGCAAAGGCACATGCACATAAGCATCTTCCAGATCAATGGAGATTGTATAATTGTTCGTCTGATCTCTGATGGATTGTTATCGTCTCCATTTTGAAATGTTCGTTCAGGAGGTGTAAAATGAGCCTTTGACCGCCTCCTTTCGTCCGATCACCTTGGCCGGGCAGAAACCAGGGGTGTTCGGCTTGCACTCCTCCACTCCACCTGAAGCTCAGATCGAAGGGCTGGTCTGCAACCCACTCCAGAGGTGCTGTCATTGTTGCTGGAAGGGACAGAAAGGTTGGGCAGTAACCATTCCTCACTACCAATAGAGTGAAGGCGTCATCGGTAATAGCGTTCCAATTGCAGAAGTGTGTTCATATCCTTCCACCCACGTGTCGGTGAAGAGGGGAAGGATGGGAGATATGCATGGCAATTGTTGAATCTCTTTCCTCTGCCTTGGTGAAAGCCCCTGTCCCTTCCACGAAACTGTGGAGGGGCGGTCGAGAACGAGTTTCCTCGGGCATTGAGGATTCCTCTGCTCCTTTTGAAGTTTCTGCTCTTTTCTGCTGATTGATTCATTGCTAACGAGGAGTGCTGATGCTCCCGAACCTTTTCCTCTTCTGCACCGGGGAATGCTTTAGCTTTCTCGTGAAGTTCCAGCGACAAAGACAGCAGTTTTGAAGGTCTTTGTACTTGTGGATGGGGAGTTAACGCAATTGATCTAAAACATCCACAGGGGTGTTCACCGCTGATTTAAGAACAGAGTCACGATGACGAAAAACCACATTCAGCAGTAACTTTGCTCCACGCAAGACTGTCCCGAAAAGAGGAGGCACATTTCATTAAATTCTTCCGGTCTTGAATAAGCTGATGCTCAGCAAGGTCCGGTTTCTGCTTAATCAGGGTCTGTGTGGCAATCGCTGAAGCCGAAAACGCAACTTCAACATGGGAATTGGCATGCATGGCCCAATGCAGGATGGTTTCCTCCTCTTCATAATGTGCCGTAGGGATGAAAATGAAAGTGGGCTTCTTGAGAATCGAATTTAACTCCATGGGTTGGCCCGGTAAAATATATTCCATGTGTTATAGCTCCCAGTGGACCTGAAGAATAACTTCCTTTGTTTCAGATCATGAGGGGGCTAAGGTTTGTCTTCCTACCACGTCAAGGACTCTTGGTTCAAAAATGGAGACGCTACTTCCGACTGAGGAATGTTAATGTCGGAAAAATGAGCATCGCCCATGTTGACGAAGGGTTCTGCCGGAGGATCCAAGGAATTTTCTTCCAGAGGCACAAACATCTTGCAGAAGCCAGACTTCTTTAGGTTGTGGCAGAGCGCTGCAGAGAAAACTTTCCACGGCATGAAATCAGGGCCCTCGTTGAAAATGGCAGTACTAGAGGGCTGCTCGACAAAGGGGGATCTCAAGGCACTTCCCTTCCTCCTTGAGTCAAAAAATGTCTGAATCCGACATCCTCCCGAAGGTCCTCTTCTCAAAAGACACCTTGCATTGCTTGTGTCCGTCAGATGTCAAAGCGTGGGGACGCATCACACTATGAAGAAAAATGACGAGAAGGTGAATTACACTGGCGAATTGGTGACCAATGCGGACGTGACGAGCAACGGCGGTCTGTCCTTTTCAAATGTTTAGACAGGCGAAATGGCAATTTGGCAATCAGCTAACCAGTTGATGGCTTTTTTTGAGTTTTCTCCCTCCCCTTGGCCAACGAATAGATTTCTTATGCAACTCAGAAAGGTCATTTCTTTTTGATTTGGAATCAGTAACATTTTCAATGATTTTTTTTTTTTTAACCTTTTCCTGGTTGGAATGGTTTCTTTTTGAGCCAGAGCCTTGACTTTATTTTGTTTTCATATGCGTCTTGGGTTCATCAACTTTTTTGACACGTTTTATTTTATTTGTAACGTCTTGGCTCTGTCCTCTGAACTCCGGTCTAGCCGCGTCCATTTGTTCAGGGACTGTCACTGCCGAATTTTTTTTTACTTTTCTCCTTTCCATTTTCTCCAATCTTTGAGATTTTTTTATTTTAGTGGGATCATCTGTTTGATCCACAATTCCGAGTACTAAGTAGACAAATTACCGCTCATTTTTCACAATGAAGACACTATCAATGTCTTGCTAATTTTCAATGGCTAACTGCCATCTTCCTCAGGCACTTCAAGTGCCCCTCTGGCCTCTTTCCACCTACCTTGTCTGCTACAAATTTGTTAACTGGGGCTCCTCCTTGTTACAAATTCGTAGAGACGATATAGGTGGAAAGAGGCCAAACATTTTTGTCGCAGTGCCTGAGGAAGACGGAAGTTAGCCAATGAAAATTAGCAAGACATTGATAGTGTCTTCGTTGTGAAAAATGCGTGGTAATTTTTTAACATACGGTAATTCTCAGATTTAAACCAAATGCCTCAAATTTTGACAAACTTTCCAGTAACATGACAAACGATGTTTTCAATGGGATCATCTGTTTTTTTTTTTTTAAGGAAGGGTTACAACGTCCATCTCGAGCGAGGCCTCTGAATCCGGGAGCCCAATGGTAGATTTGGAAGAATGATGTTCCCCTGCATTGAGAGATGGCAGCACGGTCACCGCTTCAGCCATTGGGTCTAATGGCGCTTCAGATAAAGAAGACATGGTCTGTGCTTTATTTCGTTCAGCTCCAAACATGCCAGCTAATTTTAAAAATTTATCTTCAAACGCAGAGAAATAATCGTCCATGTCCTTTCGATTTGCAGCGTCAATATCGACATGCACTGCATCCACAAAAACATTCATATCTACTTACTTTCATCGCATTTTGCAACGTGGAGACGGCTTCCATGTTGCTAGGGAGAAAGCGGAAAATCCTTTCCGGCCTGCGACAAATCCGGAGGCGTAAAAACAGACTTTCTTCACAGCGTTTGGTAGCTTGACAGGTTGCGACATCGGGCCATAATGCTGCACGATCGTCTCATTGGGCAACAAAATAACTGGAGCATTGATGTCCGTAATTAATATTTCCAAACACCGATCAAGAAGGGTTTCAGCCGCTGAAGCAGGCGTTGATCCAGCTGGCTCCCGATGACTTGCCTCCTGTTCACGTTTCTGGTCGTTTTTTTCCATGTATGCAAATCTTTTTACAGTTTCCCTATCGTATAACTCGTAAATTCACATTGAATTTCTAGAAAATCACATTCTCTGGGCTTACAGCACGCAGGGTGCATGTCTTTGGATGTCTTTAGACAAGTACATTTGGGAAAAAGAGAGCCCGGAGGCTAATAGAGATTTAATCTCAAGTTCCTGGTGAAGAATGGCGAAGAACAGCGACCTATGGTGAAGAATAACTTTGCTAAGAGGAAGACGTGCACACGTCTTTCCTGGACAGTGCCCGAAACGAAAGTGAGCAGGCTAGCACTATATCTGTATGATATAAGATGTGACACCAGCGCTCCAAGCAGTGGATGTGGAGCTAAACTCAACGTTAAAACTAATTAACAAATCAAACGGGTGTTAATTTTAATTCCGGGCAATTAAAAGAGGAAATTAAAATGATTTTAGCACATAATGAAGGTTAGTATTTTGTAGATTGTAAGAAATATTACTCGCTTACATTCATTCATTTTCATCTCCTCTTCACATATCGATACATAAATTCATACCAAAGAATGGTAAACCAAGGTGTGTTTCCATGGGTGATTAAATTTACTCCTTAAAAGCTGGCGACCGGTAATTTCCTTGCCGCACAGCCACGACTCAGTCAGCCACGTCCCAACACCTGAATGAGTGGTGATTATTTTGCACCAGGGTGTACCAGGATGTACTATCATCGTGCACCAGGGTGTACTATCGTGAACTGAGGCGACGAGTCAACTTCTTTGTGGCAACCACATCGCTTTTGAATCATGATACCTGGTGCCGCAGTGATATAGTTTTACGGCAAAGAAGCTTACCTCGACTGTTTCGCTTCCCATCGTACATTAGATGTCCAAACATGGACAATAGTGACAAGCCAACTTCAGTGCAACACCACATCACTTTTCAATCATGATAGCTGGAGCCGCAGAAGGTGTGACTTCCACAGGCTATCCCCATCTCGAGATTTTGGCTATGTCAATGCCTACCCTTTGTTTGCTTTGTTCACATTATCGGACTGGGTATAGGCATTCACTGATCAGATTACTCCTTTATACGAATGCAGTGTCTTACTTACCGAAGCCGCTGACTTCCGTTTTTTCCCTCTTTTTTCCTTTCTTCGATTTAGCTGGTTCATATCCTGGCAAACTAGAACTGGAGGCAAAGTTTCGGGTGAAGAAGTCGGTGACCACAGTTTCGCGAGCGAAGTTTTCTCAGTCAAGAACGGCCGAGTTGTCTCAGTCCTGGTGCTGGGGCAACAGCACTGGATCGATCGGCATCTCTCACGTTTACTTGCTGGTCACTCCCTCCGGCTATAAGAAATTGGTCAACGAAACCGTGCTACCTTTGAATTTTTCTAAAAGCATTTTCAATCATCAAATTTATTGTCAATTATTACAGGAATTAACAACTTCAAATGAAGTTTGATGCGACGCCAACTTTTCATGGAACTTCGTTAAAAGTTGCTGAAAGTCAGTGGATGAGTTACCAAGTAGTAATTGGAAATGGAGTCCGTTAGAATCGGCTCACTATCATTACGGCTGATCGTCGTGGTTAGGCTTAAGAATAAACTTAGTCGTAGGGCAACACGATTTGCTATTTACCCAATTATCCGATAACAAAAAAAATAATAATGTGTCCCGGTTAATTACCCAACATCAAATTTATGCATTTGATCACAAGCTATTACTGGAATATGATGAAATATGATGAATATGATTGATCCGAAGAGCTAGGTTAATAACATTGAATGGCAGTTTCGTCGGATTTCTCCGTTTTTTTTTGGATATTACAAATTTAGTCAGGGAGTGATGACAAATTGAGCAATTATTCAATAAAACGACACAAAATCAACATGCACAACAAGTGTGCAGAGATGTAAGCACACATCGATCACAAACGCAAATTCACACGGAATTTTAGGACATTTTCCTTCTTATTTACGATTCGAAAATTGTGCAGCACTAACAGCACCAAGCGACTGTGCGGTCACAGTGGCAATGACTGCTTTGGAGATAGTGTTAAATAAATAAATTACCACAATTAAGTCGTGACTAAGGGTTATGTGGCATTATTTCTTGAGGTACTACAATATAAGTTTCACCTTTAATTCCATTAACAACAGTTCCCTTGTCTTGTTCTGTTTGACTGTTTTCCCTTAATTTTTTCACAAGGATACAAAATTCAGTATTCACTTGATATTTATATCAGTTGTTCATTACTATTTCACGTTTATAGTTTTGAAATGTCTAGGCTTGATTAAATATTGAAGGATACCAACACAGATGACTATTCACGCAGTCTTTCAGACTTTATTTACATGGTTTACGATTTTTCATGCTGCTGTACAATATAAATAAAAATTTACAATTATTACACTAATTGTTGCTTATTTGCTGCTGTAAAATGAACATGTTATTAAGACGACCATCATGTACAAATTCTCAGTGATAATATGTACACGTGCAACTGAAAAATTATACAAAAGGAAAGCTGCAATTTTCTCTTCATTCGAACATATGAAGACGTCGTGTAAAACTGTTGAAATCTGGCAAAACCGACACAGTGAACTTCACACGCAATGACAAGATACTAGTACACCGACTTTGGTTTTTCCGATACGTACACTGTATCGTTCATGATTTACAAAAACAATCACTTTCTGTTCACGAGATCTCAACAATAAAAGTGTATGTACAGTGAAGATGAATAGATGCTACCGTTGAACGAGAGCGGCAGGCTCAGGGTAACGCCACAGTCCCCTGTTTGAGGTTCTTTTGAGCTGCGCGTTGCCGGTACAGGCAACTGAGGTGTGATGACTAACTCCTCCAACCCAACGTCCAGAGAGGGTCATAAATCCGGGAATCGGTTCGGATCTTCGCGGTAATCGTCTGGAATTTCAAAGTATGAAGCGGGGATGTCATTTTTAAAGTTGAACTCTTGGAATGTGATTTTGGCTGTGACTGTGGGTAAAATGGGAATATCTGAAAGAAATAAAATTAGATTCAACCTGTGATAATACAGATTACTGCCATGATTTAGTTAGTGAGCTATTGCACAGCAGAAGTGATTGCCACAAATCTCTGTACATAAAATGCCACACAAATCGAAGTTATTTTTTTGAATGAAATACTAGTTCGTTAGTTAACAGCAGAATATAGCACAGTTTCAAAAACAGGATACTGTCAGTATCTCGCACATTTTCGATTGTATTTCAACAATCTTCGTCAGGCAGGGTCAAGAAAAATTAAGTCTTCTGGTTACATTTTCGTCTGTTTGCTTTTTCGTCTACTTGCTTGAAAAGAACGTCCACGGCCTCCGATATTTACAAGGTAAGCACAACAAGCGGCATGGCCACCTATATATACAACGCTGGATCCAATATTTATAGTGTTACGTACAAATGGCATGGTTCTCGCAATAAACAAGGTCCAGGCACATTTATTACTTGCTTCTTTCACTCCATCTTTGCTTCAGTATGCCATCTAATTCTTTTCCAACCAAGTGCATGACTTTTGGGTTAGATGGGCCCTGGATGTTCATTAGGGGGATGTTATTCTCGAGTTTGCTCTTACTAGTGTCTTTGTCTTGTCCCATCCAATTTCGTGTTCAGTTTCCATACAATGAACTGCCATTCCATTTTCTTCCACTTCATTCCTGGTGTCTCCAATGTGCTGCCCAAGGCTTGTTCTCACCCCCTTTCTCGTCTCGCCAATGTAAACTGAACTACATCCATTGCATGGCACTAAATACACTCCTTCGCTCGTATCCTGTACGTCTCCCATCCAGGGCCCATCTAACCCAAAAGACTTGCACTTGGTTGGAAAAGAATTAGATGGCATACTGAAGCAAAGATGGAGTGAAAGAAGCAAGTAATAAATGTGCCTGGACCTTGTTTATTGCGAGAACCATGCTATTTGTACGTAACACTGTAAATATTGGATCCAGCGTTGCATATATAGGTGGCCATGCCACTTGTTGTGCTTGTAAATATCGGAGGCGTGGACGTTCTTTTCAAGCCAGCAGACGAAAATGTAACCAGAAGACTCAATTTTTCTTGACCCTGCCTGATGAAGATTGTTGAAATACAATCAAATATTTGCAAGATACTGACAGTATCCTGTTTTTGAAAATTAGCACAGCTTCCAATAATGGAGAGGTAAAGGCAAGCAATACAACACTGACAAAAAGACAAACTTCGCCATTCACTTAACTCTCAGCTTTCACCCTGTATCAGAAATGCACTGTTTAAAAGCTATCGTTCTCAGATCAATATTAACACATTTCAGGGTTACGTAATAGCTCAATCCCAAAATGCGTTTTACTTAACGCTGCACCGATATAGATACAGGTTCGGATCGGTTGCAGATACATTCTCGTCCGGATTCCCTTCCTAGGTGAGACGAGGAAGGAAATCCGGATGAGAATGGGGCAGTACATGGCCAAAGCGAGAAACGAAAAAGAAGACAACGGCATCGCAGCTCACTGCATGGAGTCTAAGTATTGTATAGGATGGGAGAGCGCAGAGACCCTTGTGAAGTCGAATTCTAAAAACGACAGGCAACTGAGATGCTTAGAATCAATTGCCATTTGACTGCATGAAATTGGTGGTGTTTCGCTAATGAATATTCAAGGGCCAACATTTCCCCGGGTCGAAAACGTCATTGGCAGAGACCTGAAGCAACAGCTTGGCAGGAAGTGGAAGCTAGACGATCTTGAGAGGATGCTACCCACCAAATACGGGAGGCCGTGAGGAGCGTCGGTTACAAATTCGAAGCAGACGACGATGATGTAGGAGCACACGGAGGCCAAAAAACTTTCGTCTGAGTGCCTGAGGATGGTGGCAGCCACAGCAGGGGTGTGCGATACCAGGTTTTTCAATTCGATACTGATACCGTTACCTTATTAATCTGAGTATCGGTATCACGATGCTTTCTCGATACCGATACTTTCTCGACACTGATACTTTTTCGATACCAATAATTTCTTCGATACCGATACCTTTTTAAAGAAAGCAGTAGGAATAAATAATTTCAAATGACTTCATCTGTAGCTTCCTTTAATCCTTCATCACAATTACTGTTCGCAGAAATATTTCAGATGACAATTATGTTGAGCTGAACTTCTTTGTTAGGGTAGAAAATTAACCTTAAAAGTTTTATAAAAGCGCAATGGCATTAATGAAAAAAATATTAACTTTAATTAGAGTATCCTACAGACAACTGCTCAGCAAAGAAATTTAAAAATAAACTCAGACTAGGGTACATAGAATTTACTTACATTTTTATGTATTTGACATTACAAATAAAGCAATATACAGAAAATAATATTAATTATTATTATTATTATATTATAATTACGTAATTATGAAACAAAACATCAAATGGGTTTTTTTTGTTTTTTTTTTACTTTAATAGGCTTTCTGGTTTTCTTCACTAACAGTACATTTTTTAAATATACGTATATTTTATAAATTCATATTAAATTTATGTATGAAAATATATATGAATTTAATATTTGTAATTCAATAACACAAACATATCCAGTTTAATAAAAAAATTCAATTACAGTTTAAAACAAGATAGTTACATAGGATTGTTGCTGCCAGGAGATATGCCTAATGCTTAGTGAAGCTAACATGCCTAAAGATCTTTGCATTCTGGATTTTTTTTTATTTATGTATACAAATTTAAATAAAATACATTTTTTAATTTATAACTTATTAACACAAAAGATTTAGTTGAATGTTAAATTTTTTAATTAAGTTTAAAAGAAATTAGTCCTTTTTATTTTTACGGAAAAGTACCCATCATGCATTGCACTGTTCAGTTTCATCCGAGATAGGTTTCACGATGGCTGCTTAGATCATGTTGCACAAACGCTACTCAACAACAGAGACCAGCAACGTTATAATAATAAAATCTTGGCTTCCATACACAGTCAGCAATCAACTATAACGTATTCTGTTCCAGTAATCGCCGTTCTTCTTGGGATTTTATGATTTATTTGGTGCAGATTACTCTTACAAAGAGTCAATAAGTAGGTGGCCCGATGTGATGCTGCTATTGTTAGGCTACTATTCGTTAGGCCTATCGGTCACAGATCTACAATGATGTAAATTTTCTGTTCTAAAACCTCTTCGATGCTACCTTAATACTGCAGTATTTTTTAAGCAAACGATACTTTTTCGATACCTTCGATACTACCGAAAAATCGATACCAAGTTTTGAATTTCGATACCACAACCGATACCAATAAAGTATCGGTATCAGTATCGAAATTCGATAGTATCGCACACCCCTGGCAGCCAGCCATCGAAAATTAGCTGGACATTAAAAAGTGTCCTCGTTGTGAAAATGAGCGGACATTTTCATTGACTCAAATACTAAATCCTCCAACTTTAAATTTTTTTTGTAATTAGGTGCGGAAATTAATGTTAAGAAGCATTTGACATCAATAGGTGTTAGTGCTCATATTGTATAAATTTTTAAAACATCTGCTTTAACCCTACTCACGCAAGCCACAAAAAAGGAGCACCCGATGAACTCATGCTTACGCTTTTTTCAAAAGTCTTAACAATATCTAGCGCAAATTTTCAACTTAACAATGGGAACCCACGATCTTACCATGTTCCCCGACATGTTAGTCTTCATCAGGCATCAAGATTTCGATGTTGGAAAGCTCTTTCTTACTCCATTATGGCGAGTGGTCGCTTTGTTTGAATTCGCATTCTCCTCCCACTGATCTCTACAAGGCCCACCGGGAGGAGAGATGGCTTTCCATTTCTGTGCTAGTTAGTGGGCTAGTCTTGAATGGATTACATGCTTAATGTCCAGAAACGATGGTGGCTGGATATTCATAAGTTTTTGTTTTTTTTGTGATGTCAAGTTAATTGGATTCCAGAGCTCGGAGGTGTGAGTTCCTGGAAGAGTTGGAGTAAAAGAGAGAGGTGTTTTTTTCCCACGCAATGTTGTGTTTGAAGTTGTCTTAATGTACAGCTATTCCAGTCTTCTCATTATGGTTGTTTGCAATAATGTGGTCCAGCAAACGATTCTCAACTCCCCTTCCCCAAATACAGAGGGGGAACCCGAAAAATGGTGATTCTACTAGACAACTTGTTCTCGCAGGAGAATTGAAGTTCTCAGAGCAGAATCCGACGAAGATGTGTTAGTTTGGGGATATCTCTTCTACCACATCTTTTTCCTTCATTTGCATAAAATTTCCTGTAATTTATGCAATTTTTGAGCATCACTTCCGGTTCCCTACCTCGCTTCCTGCTACGCGTCTAGCTTCCACTGTGCTGGTAACCGAGACCTGTGTCAGTGGAGGCGGACGGGTCATGAATCTAACGCCGCTTCGTCAGATTCTACTCTGAGTACTTCGATTCTCCTGCGAGAACAAGTTCTCTGGTAGAATCACCATTTCTTATTCATACAATCCTTCCTCGCTTTGTTACTTTTGCGACAGATTCACAGCCGTGTCGGCGCAGCACCAGCAACTCTAAACAGACCCTTCAACTGCAGTTGCGGCAATAGCTGTACCCGCTATCAACGTAGGATGCATCGGTGAAAAGCACTGATGCCGCCTCTGTTAGCACCCACGACTGGCGTATGCCTTAGCACCCAACACCATCTGCCACCAGAGCAAGGCCTAGCGAGGCCCTTTTCTGTTCAACAACTGCAACAAGCCCTTGCCTTGTCCCATGCCCATAAATCGCTTGCAGAAATAGCACGTGGAACGAGCCCCTTTTAGCATGCAAGACATGCCTTCAGGCAAACTCAACAGCCGCCGAAGGCCACTCGTTGTCACAGACTTCCGAAATATTCAAAATTCAATAATTTTTTTAGTACTCGAAAAACATCGCTGCAATTCATACTGTGAAAAGATCGATCCGTTATAAAATAACACTACCAAGTTCGCTAAAATTCACAACTCGGACTCGTGCTTAGTCCAACAAATTTTCGATACCACCCAGATAGCTTCATCAGGCCTTGAGGATTTTTCTGCTTTCTACATCAACAACATCGTTGTTTACTTCGTTGTTCACTACGTCGTCTGCTTTGCACACTTTTGCATTCGAATTCGGCCGCGACCGCAGCCTCCCGTATTTATTGGGCTGCATGCGCTGTGCACTCGTGAGTCCCCATTGATGGTTCAACCGCTCGCTGAGTTCTCTTCCTACTAGGTGTGTAACTCTAGGGAAAGCTGGGCCTTGGATGTTCATCAAAAGCTCCCCGTTCATTTCATGTTGTTGAATAGCAAGTGATTCAAGGCAACGGAGGTGGGAATCTCGTGCCGAATTCGACTTGAGCAGGGTGCTTGTGCCTTTCCAGTCCACCTTATGCTTCAAAGATTTGCAGTGGACTGCGATGCCGTTGTCATCCTTTTCACTCCTCACGTTGGCCATATGCTGGGCTACCCTGGTTCGTACACCTTTTCTGGTCTCTCCAATATAAACAGCATCGCAGTCTCACGGCCCCCATTTTCTCTTCGTCCTGCGATTTCAGTGTCTCACGCTTGCCTTCCACTTTGTCCACTTCCTTCTTTCCTGTAATTCTTTTCTTGAGTCCTTCAACATTCTTAAAATACGTTCTAAACCCTTGTTCTTTTAAAATCTTCTGCACTTTGCTCGCAACTCCTACGTATGTTAAAGCTGCTCTCGGGCCCCTTCTGTCTACTTCTTCCTCTCTTCTGCCTTCTTTCTTTCTTTCCCAATCTATGACTGCACATGCTTTCTTCCTTAACCTGTTTAGGAGTCC
Organism: Lithobius niger; assembly: GCA_023313725.1. NCBI lineage: Eukaryota > Metazoa > Arthropoda > Chilopoda > Lithobiomorpha > Lithobiidae > Lithobius > Lithobius niger. Next base: position 42,568 of record JAHWFP010003554.1, read on the forward strand.
TCCAGGGTAGCCAAGTTTTAAAAACTTTTCTTTCACTCTTTCCAAGTGTGGTCTCGCTAATTCTTTCGTGCTCGCATTCCTCATCATTCGGACAAACTCATTCTGTGCCAATGCTTTGAGCTGCTCCTTCGGGTGCCCCGAGGTATAAGGAATAGCACGATCTGTCGCCATTGGTTTTACATATGGTTCAAACATAACTTCTCCTCGTTCTCCTCTCATCAACTTCACATCAAGGTAAGGTAGAACTCCCTCTTTTTCTTTTTCTGCCGTCATCTTTATAGCTGGCCTCCAGTTGTTAACCTTCTTTAGCAAATCTTCGAACTTATCTTTCTTCACCGCCGAAAACACATCATCCACGTACCTCTTCCAGATCTTAACTCCTTCCATAGATTTCATAACCATTTCGTCCATGTGTTGCAGCACCATCTCCGCTATTATTGGGGAGCTGGAGTAGCCCATAGAGGCCCCTCCCACCTGCCAATATGTCTTGCCATTGAACTCAACATATATGGATGACAATAGTACTTTTAACATTGCTCTGTCTTTATCAAAATCGGCTCTCGGTACTTTCCATCTTCTCCGAGACAACGCCAACATATCAAGTATCAGCCGATGGTCAAGACTTGGAAAAAGCTTAACGACGTCGAATGATACCATAATCTCATCTTCGTCTAGCACCAGTTCCTTAACCTCTTGCAACAAGTCGCCAGTCTTCGTGAGCCTATAGCTGCCATTTACATACTTCTTCAGTCTCTCAGCGACTTCCCAATCCAATTTTTGCGCCATTCCTCCTTTCGCATTGGTAATCAAACGTAGGGGGCCTCCCTCCTTGTGCGTCTTCACCTGCGCAAAAATGGTGGGAAGTCTCTGAGGGAGTGTCGGTGCCAAATCTTTCACTTCCTCCTTGCTCAGAAACCCCTCTTCGTTCAACCTCTTTAAGCTAAACTGCAGGTCACGAAACGGGCGAGTTCCTACATAAAGCCCAATAAATACGGGAGGCTGCGGTCGCGGCCGAATTCGAATGCAAAAGTGTGCAAAGCAGACGACGTAGTGAACAACGAAGTAAACAACGATGTTGTTGATGTAGAAAGCAGAAAAATCCTCAAGGCCTGATGAAGATATCTGGGTGGTATCGAAAATTTGTTGAACTAAGCACGAGTCCGAGTTGTGAATTTTAGCGAACTTGGTAGTGTTTTTTTAGTAGGCCTACAATTTAAAAGATTTATTTATTCTCAAAGAAAAAAACATACCCAAACTGCCCGCAATTTTGTAATAATCTCCACCGAGACGTGAAATATAAGCTTCTATTCAGCAAAAGTGTACTTCTGTTTTCACAGAAGTCGTTTCAGATAGTGTTGAAGCATAGGGCCTAAGCCATAAAAGTTCGAGCTGGTTAAAACGGAATTTTAAAATTGGAATGATAAAATCGGTCACAATTTCGTGAAAATACGAATTAATTTTTGCCGTACTCTGAGCAGCATAAATGAATTAATGGGAAAATGGCGGTGGCCACGGCCAACAACGTGTCTAAAATAAAGTATCGAACGGCAGTGGCACATACTTTTTTAAGACTACACTTAGACTAATGAAATGAAATACTGCTAAACACACTTCTAGCTCATTAACCTTCCTAATATTTGTTCGTTGTTGACGTTTTACAAACTGGATATAAATAAATGTGCGATAAAACCATTCCATCGGTTATCATCACTAACAGCTGGCTCAGCACGCACAACGCACATGGTGACACAATACAGAACACTTACATTTTTTTAATACACATTCATTGTATCGAAAAACGAAATTACAAACAGCAGAGTACGAAATTTAATTAGTTGAAACCTAATAGTAGGCTAAGCACTTAACCGACAATTTATCCTTCGATCAAGCACGGATCTAGCAACGTTGATGCCTTGACAGTTGACTTTTCAAAAACGAAACCGTCGCTCACGGCGCGGAACCGCACGCGCAGAACGCCTCGTTGCATTGTAAACAAGCCAGGGACCGAGTACGCCAACGAAGTTCGTGCCTTATTTATAGAACTCAAATTTTATATCATTAATTTATACTTAAATTTACAAAATAAGAATGGCTAAAAAAAAGTAGGGAACTGTATATCTCAAAACAAGAAAAAAGTAGGAAAATAAGGTAGAAAATAAGTAGAAATGCTAAGTCGTCCGATTTTTCGGTATTCAAAAATGGTAAAATATTTTTATGTAATGAAGTATATACTGTGACCAAGACAAAAAGAACATTTTGCCGGCCCCCAGCCAGGCAGGCTAAAAATGGTTTCTATTGCTGAAAAGTACAATACCTGTCAATTTTAGCATTGTTGCTTCCTTGCCTTGAGATTTCAGTTCACGACGGCCGCCTCAGCCACCCGATCGAGCATGCGCGATTCTCCCTATAAGAGTGGAGCCCCAATGGGTTTGTCATCTCATTGTCTTAAGTTGCGTCAACAGGTGACACCTGAGGGGAGGCAGGGTGGGGCCTAAAGGTATTGTACTTTTCAGCAAAAGAAACCATTTTTAGCCGGCCTGGCTGGGGGCCGGCAAAATGTTCTTTTTTTATGCTGAAAGTACAATACCTGCCAATTTTAGCATTGACAGGCTGACCCCGTCAAATTAGGTGGAGGGCACCTTTTGGCTGAGTACCCTGGGGTGCTGAGGCTGGCGTTTTGGTCTTGCTTTGGATTGTTTTGGTGGAGGATGTACTCCGAAGGCCAAAGCGAGTATATCCCCTTCTTCGAAGTATTTTTTTTTTTTTTTGGAAGAGGGTTCGGGGAAAGCCCATGTTAAGTGAAAGAAAAACATTTCAAGGGATAAGGGGGGATGCATTACCTCTTTTTGTTGTGGAGAGGTGAACCTGATGGCGACATCACGGATGGAGGTTTCTTGGAAAACTTTCTGGGGGCGTCAGGTCATGAGGAGCTGGAGAGTGGGCTGTTGGAGATAGTTTAATGGTGTTGACTGGCACAAGATCACCCTGTAAGGTTGGGATTGAAGCACTGTTGTGAAGGAATTTGGAAGAGCTTGGTTAGTGTCAAATTTGCGTCCCGGTTTTTATTTATTTATTTATTTTTTTAAAGGTGAATTTCGAGGAGCGGCCTTGGAAGGGTCGAAAGAGGAGTGATGAATGACTTGAAGGAGCAGGTTGGGGTTCCAAGGCCGGGACGGGAGTCCGGAGTTAGGAGGAGGTGTTCCGAACCCCGAAATGACAACCCTTGGCCTTGTGTCGGCAGAGGTCGCAGGGAAGTTCCGTGATTTTGTGATTGGAAAGTTGTGTCATGTGGGGGTGCATGGGAGTGAATGATTTTGAATTGTCGAATTGCCATAATGAGAACGTGTGAACGTTGAGATCAGAGATGTTTGAGGTGAGAGCGTCCCATGTTTCAGTGGAGAGCGAGATCTGTTGAGTTGAAGGAGGCATTTGAGGAGGACGAGGGGTCTCTAAGTGGGCCGGATGCGGGAGTGGCAACTACTGGTCTCGATAGAAAAGATGCAGGTGGAATTCGTGGATCCGTGGGATGGATGTCGAGCAAGGGATGACGGAGACGGCTGGGACGTTTGTAGGCTGAACGGGCCGACTTCGGAAGGGATAGTTTGGTGAAGACCCACAGGGCTAGATGAACAGGTTCACAACGACCCGAGTGGGGTGGCGGGGACTCTGGCCGAGAAGCTAGTTGGTCTTCAAGGAGATGTCTGGCGGAGAAGTTTAAAAGTTTGAGATTTTCCGTCTGGAGAGATCGGATCTGTTGCTGAAGGGAAGAGACCTGGGATATGAGAGTGTCAACCTGGTCCTGGGTGACGTCTAAAAGGGGTTTCACCTTTTCGTAGTTGGTTACAAATTGATGTTGAGCTCGTTGGTTTAGGCGTAGCTTATGTTTTATAGTTGTGAAGAGCTTCACGTGATCGATTCTAGGAGTTGCTTGTTTGGGATCTTCAGCTGAAGGTGGTGGAACTGTTGAAATGATGTCGACGGTCGTGTTCATTTGGTCTGGTTGGTCAGGGTTGGTGGGATGGTCTGCGGTTGTTCCTTTGGAAGGAGAGCAGGGTGTTGCTGGAATATCATTCACTGTGATTAGTTGATCTTCTAGTGGGTGGTCCAAATTTTCTCCTTATGGCGAGGAGGGGCTGTCAATGTTTGATGACTCAGTGGGAGTCGTCTGCTTTACTGGGGAGTCTTCTAGGAGTGAAGAGTTTCCGTCTGAGGCCTCCGAGGAAAGCAACGCAGAGGAGTGGTCAACCGGTTCTCAGGGCCAGGAAGCGTACGATGCCGGGGAACTGAAAGATGACGCCGGTGATGACTTCCCGGGTGTGTTAGGAACAGTTTGTCTAGTGTGGTTTAAATTCACTAAAATGCTGATTTTAGTTGACCCTTTAATTTTGCTCTAATTTTTCCGTTATTTATTATTAGTTGTATTTTTATTTAATGAGCAAGTTATTTTGTTAAAGTAACTCTTGTATTTTGATGATCGATCACCCACTCCAGATCGAATGTTGATCGATTACCGCGTCCTGGTAACACAGGAAGTGCTGCAGTCAGATGGGCTTATCGCTCACTCGCTCTTGGACTAGCATCTGGAAAGATGGCCGCACGCACGCAAGCCAGCGTTGCTGTGCTTGTTAGAATTGGTATTTGACTAGCACCAAAAATGTTTTGCCATTTAAGTCCAAGTTCAGCTTTATCTGTAAATCATGTTTAGTAGTTGTTACTCATTGAATAAACCTAAAAAGGTTTCTTTACGACGTGTCCTTCGTTTATGGTTTCTCGTGTTGGTGACACCGCATAAATTCTTCCACGCACTTTGCCATTGACGCTACAACAGTTTTTCAACCCGAACTACATGTTTAGTTGGAAACCACAAGGGTTATGGGCCCAGAAACTGGTATTTATGCAACTCCGTCAACATTTTGAAGAAACTTTAAGTACTCTTAAACTCAAAAATTTCCGTGGAGGCCAGTAGTCATTCCCGTTGTGATGACAAACACAAACTTCGTTCGTAGGGTGAATGATATGTCGAAGTATTTGCTCATGTTCAAGGAGTGTTTTATTGCCAAGAATGACCTTAAAAATGTGTTGCCGATGTGTTAAATACTTTTTGTTTGTGACAAATTTCGACGGTGAATTTAATGGAGATTAGGCCTACCGGTCTCTCGACGATTTGGGTTTTCAATGAATGAGCGTTGGTTCGTTAACGATTTTAATGCATGATTACTTTCTTGAAAAACTGCTCTACGGTTATAAATGTTCTTAAAAAAAAAAATGTCTGCATAACATTTCAACGAGAATTATTTTCAAAACTAACGAAAGTGAATTTCATGTATATAGTGGTGCTTAAGTCACGTTAAAAAAAAATACGAAATATTGGTATATTGTAAAGCTACAGATGTGAAGGGTGCTCCAATTTTTGTTTATTCATCCAAGCCTACACATTTGATATTGTCCTAAGCCTATTAATTAATGGTCATGGTTGTGCATTTTTAGCCCTATACAGTAACATTGCTACAAATACAAATTGCATGTGTTGGTTTGGTATAAGAAAGGTAACTGTAAAGCCATAAGCATTGTGCCTAGTATATTTAGGCCTAAATCTATTTATTTAAAGAGGTGTGTAGCCTACTTAATTTTCCATGAGGTTGAGGAAAATAGGACAAATAAGTGAGAGTGCATTTTTGTATGCCCATATTATTGGTGTTAGCTAAGGTTGTTATTAAAACAAAAATCTAACACAGGCCTACATTCTAATGGTGCTAGCAATACAGTTATTGCATATACAAAAAAAAGATGCTTGTTTTTCCATGGTCAATATTTTTTGCGTAACATATACGTAGGTCTATTTATCAAGTGTTACTGTGTATGTATTAAGCAGCCTATAACACGAGTGAGAGCGCTAACACATGTCAGCCCACACATACGTAGTGCTACAAATGCTTCAGTTTGGTTTCTGGTGTGTGCAAGTATACGCAAACACAACTACAGTGCATAAGTGCAAACACAGTGATTACACAAGTGAATAGCCTATACACAAGTGCTTATAATTCTGCGCAAGTGTCGTATTTATAGTGGAATTTACAGGGAAAGATTCCCTTGAAAGTGAAAGTGGTTTTCAGTGCTTCAAGGTGTGCTTTGTGTGGCGTCTAAACCATGAGTTCGATGATGGATCCGCCTTCAGCTGGTACGACGATGCGGTTCGAAAAACTTCATGATTGGAACTACCGTCAGTGGAAATTTGACATACGCATGGCCCTAATGGAAAGGGGGCTAGCTGGTTTCCTGGATGATTCAGAAGTCACGCCTTCAGCAGCTGTAGAAGAACGTACTCCGGGTGCTATTGCACTATTTAATCAGAGGAAATCTAGAGCCCTTGCGATGTTAGCCCTAGGCCTGTCCAATGACGTCAAACCTCTAATTCACACCGCAGATAGTGCTAAAGAAGCGTGGGACATTTTATCAGGTGTCTATGAACCCAAGTCACATGCCCGTATTTAGGGGTGTGCGGTTTTAATATTTTGGGTTCGATTCGATTTCGATCGATTTTGGGGAAGAACATCTCGATTTCGATTATTATTCGATTTCGAAATTCAATTTTTGTCTTTTTCGATTTTAAACTATTTTGTTTTTCAATTTTTATCATTAAGGGCTAGCCTTTGAAAAAGATATTAATTTTAAGTAATTACATTCCTGTAAATTAATGTTACTCCAATACATTGAACTTTGAATTATTTCTTCGTTTAATGTGCAAAACTACATTTTGGTTTTAACACAAAGTTAGAAAGCAAGCTTCCACCTTCCCCCACTCCCCCTTTTGACTAGCACCATCCTTAGATTTTATTTAGTCAAATTAACTTCATCTCATTACTCGGATCTCATTACTCGATCTAGAGGATCTCATTACTCGGTGTGAATCTCTTTAATCGGTGGAAATCTCGTTAATCGGTGGGAATCTCGTTAATCGAATTTTTCGATTTTGATTCTGACGGATTCGATTCGATTTCGACAGCATAATAAAATCGAAATCGAATAGAAAGTTTCGATTTTCGCACAGTCCTACCCCTATTGGATGTCTAAGGAAGGCATTTGTTCTGCTGACAATTGATCCACATGAAACTATGGCTAAGTACATTTCTCGAGTTCGTTACGCAGCAAATGAATTAAAAGAGGCCGGTAAAGACACTGAAGATGACGAATTGGCCTACCAACTTTTATGTGGCCTTTCCAGTGAATGGGACAATGTAGTAGAACGCCTTTACGCCCTGGATGATGGCGATTTTTCTTCAAAGACTGTTTCAGAGAAATTGCTATCTGAATACGATCGCAGAAGCCTTGGCAGTGGTTCACATAGCACATCAAATTCTCAAGCCCTTTCGACTACGTCTAACCGTTCAAGAAGGTGGAATAGACGACGAAGTACGTCTCGACAAGGACGACCTCGTGATTTGTCTCAAGTAACATGCTTCAAATGCCAGAAAAAGGGACATATGGCACGTTCGTGCAATCAGCGTTCTAATACTACCCCAGTAGAAAATAATGACACTCGTGGCCGATCAAACAGACGTTCTGACGCATTTCTCGTAGAAGCCAACGCAGCAACAATTGCGGACAGTGAATGGATATTTGATACTGCTGCCACAAACCATTTCTGTCCACATAAACAGTTCTTCAGTAATTTACAAGAATTACACTTACCCCCTGCGGACTTAGCGGAAGGATCATCCTGTGTTAAAGGAATGGGTGATATCCATATGGTAGTAAATTCCACGGGTGATGAATTCACGTTGAAAAAAGTACTTTATCCTCCTGGAATGAGACGTAATCTAGTCTCTGGCTTTAAGTGTCATGAAGCTGGCTATAGACTATCTTCAAGTGGTGAAGGACTACACGTTATACGACCAGATGGTGGTGTTCTATTTGATGCTCCTACCAGGCAGAAATTCTTTGTAGTGGACGCTACTGTGTGTTGGGACTCAAAATCACATGTGCAACGGCATCAGTCAAAACTGCAATCAAGAAAGAGTCAACAGTCAAGGCGGTGGAAGAGAAAGTCCCCATGTCTTCAACCAGCAACAAGCAACGATTGAGGTTTCATTCTTCGGTGAGTGCATCACAATTGCAACAGCTCACTGGTATGTCAGCCTCTACATTGTGGCATGAAAGGACAGGACATTGTGCTACTGGAACTCTTAAAGAAGCCATTAAATAGGGATATCTTGAGGGTATCGAACTGTCTCAAGACGATCCCATTTGCGATCACTGTCGAGTAGCGAAATCCACGCACGTCAAGCATGTCAGGTTTGCGGACATTACTACACAACAACAGTTGGAACTGATACATTCCGACGTATGGGGACCAGCCCCTACACCTTCTCACGGAGGGAAGATGTACTTTATCAGTTTTCTTGATGATTTCACCAGAAAAGGATTCATATACCTGATGAAGTCTAAAGACCAAGCATTTTCTATGTTCGAAGAGTTCCGTGCGCGTGTGGAACGTGAAACAGGACTAAAAATCAAAAGACTACGTACTGACAATGGCCTTGAATATTGCCATCAACAATTCCAGCAAAAGCTTCGGGACCTGGGAATAAAAGCCGAACCCACAAACGTGTACTCGCCACAGATGAATGGAGTTTCTTAACGGCTAAATCGATCTCTTTTGGACTCTGTTAGAGCCTTATTAAGTTCTTCTGGACTGTCAAAAACATGGTGGGCAGAACTGCTGTTAACTGCCATATACCTAAAGAACCGAAGTCCTCACCGTTCCTTAGACGGAAAGATTCCAGACAGCGTGTGGTATTCAAAGCCGATTTCCATGAAACATCTCCGAAAAATTGGATGTTTGTGCTTCGTCCACAAAGAGAAGCGCTACCGCACTAAACTTGATCAAAGAGCTGAACTTGGAGTGCTTGTTGGATATGCCCGAAATACACGTGGATATAGAGTATGGTTGCCAGACCATGGACTGGAAGTGTGCGAAACTGGTAGCGTGACATTCGATGAGAAGCGTCTTGGCACCAAGATCTTGAGAAACGCTCGACAAGAAGGGGAAAATGAACCTTCCTTCTATGATATTGGTTCAGAAGAGGAAGCACCATCCTATGTGAAAAATGTACCAGTACCAATCCCCATGCCACGTTCTACTAAGCCTAAAGCCACAACAGTTACAAACATCAAGACTGCACCAGTACCAATGCCTCAACCAAGAATTAGTGGTACACTGGTATCTCCAGCAGAACCCCTCCCTGGATGGGAGAGAATGGTAGTACTTCGTAAATCTGGTGTAACCATCGGTACTAATGACATTTACTATAGGTACATGGGTAACAGAAGACTACGTTCACACAAGGAAGTAAGAGAATTCTGTAACAAAGAAGGCCTAGAGTATGACATCAAGAGGTTTGACTTTAGTAAACTGAACGATACGCCTGCTGTTGGAAAGGCACCAGCAAATGTTCATTTTACGTCCTCATCAGAAGATGATTCTTTGTTCTTTGAGCCCGAGGCATCAGGTGAAGAAAATGCAGAAGCCCATTTAGTGGAAATTAGACTGCCACGCAATTATGCGGAAGCTATTCAGTCCCCGCAATCCAAGGAATGGAAAGTGGCTATGGACGAGGAGATGGAAACATTGAAGCATAGAAACGTATACACGCCTTCACGACCTCCCAACAACGACAAGACACTTATAGGATCCCGTTGGGTCTACGTAATTAAGAAGAATGACCAAGGCAAGGTGGCAAGATACCGTGCACGCCTAGTAGCACAAGGTTTATGCGCAACAAGACGGTATCGACTACACCGATACATTCTCGCCAATCATAGCCTTTGCATTAGTGAGATTCTTTTTTTGTTCTTCTGGTTGTACTTTTGGCTGGGTTAATGCACATGTCGACGTGAAATGTGCATACCTGTATGGTGTGTTGAAAGAACTTGTGTATCTACAGCCTGCACCTGGTTATACTGGTAAGGGTGGCTTTGTATGGAAATTGAACAGAGGACTATATGGACTTCATCAGTCAGGCCGGATGTGGTTCAAGGAGTTAGATTCTGCATTTCAATCACTAGGATTCAAGAAACTGTTCGCCACCAACTGTGTTTACCACATGGACTGTTCAATAGTAGTACTTGTATATGTGGATGATATAGCCATATTTGCGTCATCTGAGAAAGCATTACGAAAGGCCATAGCTTTGATATCTGGTCAATACGAAGTTATCGAATTGGGTTCTATAAAAACTTTCTTAGGCGTATGCTTTGCTAAGAACAACTCAGGTGATCATTATATTCATCAACGTCCTTATATTGAATCTCTTGTTGAGAAATTCAAGTGTACTGAGAATAGACAAGTGTTGATCCCACTGGACGTAGGAACATGTCTTTCACGTGACGGGTGTCCCGCTGTGCCTGATCAATCTCTTTGTAAAAGATACCGTTCCCTGATAGGGGCCCTAATGTTCATCGCCTCTCGCACGCGACCAAACATTTCATTTGCAGTTACAGCGCTGTCGCAATTTAACTCAAACCCGTCTGAAAGCCATTGGTCTCAAGCTCTCAAAGTTCTACAGTATTTGAATACTATGAAAGACTACGTTCTACAATGGCGCAGCAACACATCCAAGTCAGCCAAATTTGATGTGTACACTGACAGTTCATGGGCATCTTCAATTGATGATCGTCGTAGCTGGTCGGGCTATGTAGTTATGCTCTCCGAATCCCCAATCACATGGCGTGTACAAAAACAAAAGTCGGTCGCCCTGTCCACAACGAAGGCCGAATTTGTAGGTCTTTCATTAGCGGTAATTGAAGCAAAGTGGTTTATTGCAATTTGCAATGAAGTGGCATTCTTGCGAGTCTCAATTCCCCCGGTTATGCACTGCGATAACCAGTCGGCCATTGCGTACTGCCGAGATAACCGTGAAAAGATGTCCACAAAGCACATCGACATGCGTTATAAGTTCGTGAGGGAAGGTCTTCAAGATGGTGTGTTTGAAATCTTCTATGAGCCTACACAACGAAATCCCGCAGATATTTTCACGAAAGCACTCACTCGCATTCCATTCACCACGGTTAGGGAATATCTCTTATACAAAGTGTCAGGAAAATAAGAGCAAAGGGGCGGTATTGTGGTTTAAATTCACTAAAATGCTGATTTTAGTTGACCCTTTAATTTTGCTCTAATTTTTCCGTTATTTATTATTAGTTGTATTTTTATTTAATGAGCAAGTTATTTTGTTAAAGTAACTCTTGTATTTTGATGATCGATCACCCACTCCAGATCGGATGTTGATCGATTACCTCGTCCTGGTAACACAGGAAGAGCTGCAGTCAGATGGGCTTATCGCTCACTCGCTCTTGGACTAGCGTCTGGAAAGATGGCCGCACGCACACAAGCCAGCGTTGCTGTGCTTGTTAGAATTGGTATTTGTACTAGCACCAAAAATGTTTTGCCATTTAGTCCAAGTTCAGCTTTATCTGTAAATCATGTTTAGTAGTTGTTACTCATTGAATAAACCTAAAAAGGTTTCTTTACGACGTGTCCTTCGTTTATGGTTTCTCGTGTTGGTGACACCGCATAAATTCTTCCACGCACTTTGCCATTGACGCTACAACAGTTTTTCAACCCGAACTACATGTTTAGTTGGAAACCACATCGAGCGTTCTTCTATAACATTGAGGTCAGAAGAGGAGATGAGTCTGGGTGCGAGACTGGAGAAGGCCTGTCAACTTTAGTGGGGGTAGTTGAAATGGACTGTCCTTCTCTAATTTGTTTTTCACGAGTGCCCATTGATTCCTTTGTTTTTTACGTAAGGCCGAAGCCTGGTGAGTTGACGCAATAAGACGCCTTCAGTTAAAGGGATTGAGACACAAACGGCACAAGGTAAGTTGTAATAATCACACTTGCGGTGAAATTGACAAACCGTCTTATGGGGGTCACGACGTGTAGGATTCCGTAGACCTGGGCAAGAACTCGAGCCGGGATCTTCAATGAGCGGGATTCTGCCTAAAAGAGGGTCCTTCCCGGAAAAAAGCTGAGCTTGCTTAATTTTCACCATGATGTGAAGAACAAAACCGGACCGGGAGAGCGCTAAGCAGGGGTGATGAAGTGCAACAGTGACGCGACTTGAAGGCGGGAAAAATCAGGAAGTGGAAGCGAAGAGACAGTACAGTTGAGAGACGAGAAGAGCCTCAGTTTGGGGCTACGGAGCTTCCAGTCGGGAGAGTAAGGAGTCGCAGACTGTGGAACGTGCCGAACAGGGAAGCGATAGGACGGCGTGACGTAAGAAGACGCTGAACGAAGGACGGAGTCGGCTGTCGTAGGCGCAGTAGAGAACGATGGTTCCAGTGACGGCGGGAAGAGGGTTTAGGTGACCTTGACATCTACAACTTTGTCTAATGGCGACCATGTGGTTCCAAGAAACAAACATCGATACAAGATACAGCCACATCGATCTCCTTTGTGGGTTCCAAGAAACCACAAAGGAGATCGATGTGGCTGTATCGTAATGGAACAATTGTTAGACCCGTAGGAGGCCAGTGCATGGAGGCTTAGGTGGCAACAGATGCGGAACGACAGAGTCGTGGTACGGTGAGAGGACTGTTCGTAGGCTAGGAACAGAAGGTCGAACGCCCTTGATCGAGCGAGAGGCTGGGCGGCGGCGGCCGGAGGTCTGTGCGGGCGACAGGGGGGAGTTTGTTTGGCGACCGATGTGATGTGCAGGTTGTGCGACACAAGAACTGTTCGCAGTAGGGCTGATTATCGGAACCATAGGCCGTCAAAACGGAAGGAAGTCAAACAACAAGCCAATCAAGGTGTTGGGTTATCTTCAGATGCGGTCGGAAAGGAGACGTATAGGCAGCCGAGACGAAGGATGCCGAGAGGATATGGGGCCGTGAGAGCGACGTCTTACGGCCGGCAAAACAACCGAGAAGCTGCGTGGAACGGGACGCCGAAGGCAAAGAGAGGTTGAGACCGGCCCAAGGTGATGTACCGGCTCCATAGTCGGGTGTCGTGGGGAATCAACGGGGCACCCGCGACGTCCATGTTTCAGTGGTAGAACCAGAGGGCGGCCTGGGATCCCCGGGCGGGAGCTGCAATGCTGTCAATCCCACTGAAAGTCATAACATCGACGGAAAGAAGGGAGCCAGGAAGCTTGGCCCGGCGGTTCAGGTGTAGAGCGATTCCGGGAGGTAAGGAGAGGGGGCCGTGATGTCTCCATTCCGGTCATGCCACTAGACGTTTGCGAAACGAAGGATGACATGAGGCTCGGCCCGAAGGGAACGAAGCTTAGACGATCCGTGCGTGAGGTAAACCCGGGATACTACAGGATATCTGCGAAACGAAGGGAGCTTAGCGGGGTTAGGGACGATGTCGGGCAGTTCGAGTGTGGAACGATCCCGGGAGGCAACGGAAGGGAGCCACGTCGTCTTCATCCCGGCGTCGACAGGAGCAGCTACGGAACGAAGGGAGTGAAGGTTAAGCCCGAGGGGGGCACGGCCGGGATGGTGTCTAAGCGGAGCGATCTCGGGAAGCGACGAGAGGGGGCCAAGGCAGGTGATGATGTCAGACTTCGTGGACTACCCCAAAAGATGTAGAAGGGTTGTGTCGTTGGGGCCGAACCAGGTAGGTTGAAGGACCGAGGTGGTTCAAGTGTGGAGCGATCCCGGGAAGCAACGGGAGGGAGCCACGATGACTTCGATCCATGCGGACGACACCAAAAGGTGATGACAGGTGGTGTCGCAGGGGACGGACTGGCTAAAATGAAGGGATGATGCCGTTCCAGTGCGGAGCGGTCCCGGGAAGCAACGGGAGGAAGCCGCGACGACTTCGATCCATGCGGACGACACCAGAAGGTGGCGACAGGTGGTGTCGCAGGTGGCGGACTGGCTAAGATGAAGGGATGATGCCGTTCCAGTGTGGAGCGATCCTGGGAGACAACGGGAGGGAGCCACGCCGTCTTCAATCCATATGGACGACACCAAAAAATGGCGACAGGTGGTGTCGCATGGGGCGGACTGTGAGGTGAGGGGCTGATGCCGTTCCAGTGTGGAGCGATCCCGGGAAACAACGGGAGGGAGCCACGACGACTTCAATCCATGCGGACGACACCAAACGTGGCGACAGGTAGTGTCGCATGGGGCGGACTGATAAGGTGAGGGGCGATGCCGTTCCAGTGTGGAGCGATCCCAAGAAACAACGGGAGGGAGCCACGACGACTTCAATCCATGCCGACGACATCAGGAGGTGGCTACAGGCAGTGTCGCAGGGAACGAGCCGGTTAGGATGAAGGACTGATGCCGTTTAAGTGTGGGGCGATCCCGGGAAACAACGGGAGGGAGCCACGACGACTTCATTCCATGCGCACAGCACCAAGGAAGGAGACGGGTGGTGTCGTAGGGGACACGGCGACTACGACCCAGCCCCCTACGGGACGAAAGGTGATAATAAGACGAAGCACCAGGAAGAGAGGACAGCAGCTGCTGCGGCGGCTTGAGACAAACCCATTGGGGTTCCACTCTTATAGGGAGGATCGCGCATGCGCGATCAGATGGCTGAGGCGGCCGCCGTGAACTGAAATCTCAAGGCAAGGACAGCATCGTTGAGGCAACAATGCTAAAATTGACAGGTATTGTACTTTGCAGCATAAAGAAATAAAGTTTTGTCTTATTTTCCATCACCCGTTTCAAACTGTTGACATCGGCATGAGATCGCGATGGTCGACTAATAAAGCGCTCCAGCATAGCAATTTATTATCACGAAATTTCTAAATATACATTGTTGAGAACAAAGAATAATTTTGAAAAATAATTTGGAAAATATTTAAACTTAGCATCCGATCCTAGAATTCCAGTAAATGGCGGAGTTAACAGCGGAATGGAGGGTATTTAGGACGGGCTGGCTGCCACAGGCCGGGCAGCCTTGATCGGTTGCCGCCATTCATCACCAATCGACAGCGATCCATTAAGGACATCGTCTTCGAATCATTTGATGAAGTACTGTATAACTTTTTAATATTTATTCCAAAAAAACAACAATACCACTGTCTTCTTATATCTCTAAAAAAAAATACGGAAAACGTTGATTTATTCCAGTCTACAGCGGTGCATGATCTCAGTCAACGGTCGAATTGGTAGAGCTGTTAAGCAATGTAATGGCTCGTAGGCTCGCGGGGGTAGCGAGCAATGCTGGGGTAACGAGCGATAACAGCATAGCTTATAAAATACATAAATATTATTTCCAAAATTTGGTCACATAGGCAAGAATGCCGGAAAAACCCAGCGAAAACATTTTTGAATTAAAGCTACACAAGTGACTAATACACAATGCGGACTGACCGACAGCTCGGTAAAGTGGCTCTCGTTCTTGTGCCTGGGTGTGCCGAAGAGCATCCACCCATGAATTTCTCGGGTCCAGCGTGAATGGGGTTACGCAGACGATCTGTTCAGAACTCACAAGTGCTGGAGAAAATCCCGTTTGGACCATGCGGCATGACGTCATGTTTCTGGTTTGATTGGTTGCAATACAGTTGATGCTATCGGGAATTTCTGGCATCGACACCCTGAAAGATTACAGTCGGCAGGAACCCACGGGTCATCTGGCTTATCTGGGGCTTTTTAGGGAACTTGCGTCTTTTTGTCAGTTTTTCATTCCAAACAAGGTCAAACTGATAAGGCCGCAATTAATTCATTGGTAGCCATGTTTGTTTGTTAGCCATGGTTGTCGATAGGATCGGCAACTTGAAAGACAGTTATTTAAGCACATTTTATAAGTCCTGAAAAGGTTTTCAGCGTATCAGCTGACATTAAAAAAACTACAAGTGTGAGGGAAAGGGAAATTGTCGAATTAACGTCCTTTTTCATTGCTAAGGATACTTCGAGACGGAGAGGTAAGCAGCTAGGAATTTTTCATTTTGTTGAAATACCTGCGATCTTTTACATGTCAGTGAGCATTCACTTTTCCTTTAAGTGATGCAGCCGTAACTGAGAAACAATCTCTGTGTTACTTTGTTAGGCCCAATCAACCTAATTGATAGAGGCTGAAAAATGTAATGAAACCGATTACCACACACTTTCATTGGCCAGAAAGTGCCACCATCAAAAGTTTAGCAGGATGAAGGGACTGCTTAAAGAACTAACTTGAAGTGAACTGAAGAATTTTAAACCGTCCAATGATCTGGATTGTTGACCCACAAAAAGTCGTGGATAAATCTTTTAATCGATAAAAATCAACTACTTTACCCATGGGAAGAATCAAGTAAACCTTCAATTACTGAAGTACTGTAATCTTATTAACCGCACCGATACCAAAGCTGCAGCAGCTACAAGTTAAAGGCAAATAATTTCAACTAGACAAGAGAAAAATTTGTAACGATAAATGCACATATACGTAACTGTTTGTTGTTGTGCTTATATACTACAAAGCCTACATTAATGTACCTATTTTGACTGGAAA
This sequence comes from Lithobius niger, assembly GCA_023313725.1. NCBI lineage: Eukaryota > Metazoa > Arthropoda > Chilopoda > Lithobiomorpha > Lithobiidae > Lithobius > Lithobius niger. The sequence goes on from JAHWFP010003554.1 coordinate 59,018, forward strand.
TCCTGGTGGCAGTTTCATCTGAATAAATTGTCTAAGTTTGTTGAAATGCTTAAAAGGTGCAATTACTTCTAGCACATTCAACAACCTGCAAATTCAATAACATTCAGTCATTATTCCAGTATTGTAATTTAGTAGTTACAAAAGCATAGACATTTAAACCCTTTTCAGACTTACATGTCAACAGACAAGGGAAACTCTTCACTCTGAAAAGTAAACAACAAAAAAATCAATTAAAATTTAATTAATCCTGAAAGTTGTTTTTACTTATCCTAAATTCCTCGCCTGTAATTTTTAGCTTTTTCGTTACAATAAAAGCCTTTACATCAAAAACTCCAATAAACAACAAAGTAAGACAACAGCGCTCTTCGCTATGTTGTGCCAAACCGGCGCTAAGCACTCAGTCCATAGTTCCCTTCATATTTTGTCGTTCCTAAAGAGATTCGACAGTGGGGAGGTCGGTGGGTTCTGACAGGTGAGTATTTTAGGATAAGTAAAAATGACTTTTAGGATTAAAATCCTGCTTTTACTACTATCCAAAAGTTCTCACCTGTAATTATTAGCTAATTTTGTCCCATCGGGGATGGGAAGTCGAACCCGAGCGCATTGTATGTCTCCCATATTCAACCCATAGTTAACATGTGAATAACTACACCCACTGTGAAATCATGAAATGAAATTAAAACCTCAAG
>JAHWFP010003555.1:0-13021 GCA_023313725.1 Lithobius niger
GTTGGCTCCCTCTTAAGTGTTGGAGCCACGTGTCGTGCTGAAGTCGAAATTCGGAGAGGGCAAAGCTGTAATTTTGGCACCCTCTTCAATTCTGACGCCCTTTTACCCGTTGAAATTTGAAAATTAAACCTTTAAGCCTTTTCACTTTCCCCTTAACATGCAACCTGTATGACATTCATTGAATAGAGTGAAACTTTTTTTCAAAAGATCTCTACAAAAATGCCTATTTTTAAAATATTTTTTCGCTCCTTTTAGCAGCTTCTGGGAAGGTAGCCCCCTCCCCCCCTCCTGTTTCGGTGCGGGAACTGGTCATATGTTTGTATTTTGGACGTCAACCGTTCAGTGCGGTGAACATAAAAGATGTTAAGACTTCATGATTATTACGGACGTGAATTTGAAAGTTTCAAATTTAAAATTTGAGAATTTCAAATTTCAAAATAAACAAATTTGAGATTTTGAAAGGTTGGTGGCCCGTGAGTTTTGCCCACCTGTCCCCCCCTAAAAGTGACGTCATTAAGGGGTGTCTGAAGGAAATGCCCACCAACAAGATAGCAATTTAGCAATTTGATCTAGGGCATACATTTTTCTTGGTGGGAAAGGAAAAAAAAATACTCTGGGAGCGCCAATAGTGGGTGGCTGTGCCATGACCAGTTCGTGCCCGTTTTCCGGATTGCCTTAATGTACGTAACGAGATATTCAGTATCTTGGTGGTGTTACTCGATAAATAACCTAGTCATTATATTTTCTATTCCTGCAGCTTTGTGAATACATAAGAGACGGAGGCTTCACAGTCGTAAGAGATGAGACAAGGGGAGTACCCTATGCTTACAGTGACACTGAGTGGTTCGCCTATGAAGATCAACAGAGCTTAAAGAAAAAGGTACCGTGGTTCTTTTGAACGGCCATCAACTTTTTTTGGGGGGTACTGAAATCTTAACAAACTAGAGAGTCAGTCGTAGTGTTCTCTCGTCTAGTTCTCATACCAACAATTATAAATGAAACGAAATCATTTATGTTAAATTAAAACAGTTTGGCATAAATGGCATGGCTTACTACTTTCCTATCTGATAGGTTCTAGTCTGTCCGTGTGGGTGACGAGAGTTCGGGCCTCAGACCTGTGACTAGTGGTGTCCCCCAGGGTTCAGTCCTGGGGCCGCTGCTCTTTATTCTATGCATTGCAGTTCTTGATCCTAAATTAATATGGTACGGTTAAAAACCCAAAATTTGCCGACGATGTTAAATTATGTAATTCAATAACAAGATGCAGTGCTCTCCACTACTTAAATTTATGGTCTTCAAACTGGCAGTTACCCATTAATATAGAAGAGTGTGGTGTGTTCCACCTTGGGTATAAAAATGAATGTGTAGATTAACAGCTTTCACACCAAAAACGCGTAAAGGACCTTGGTGTATGGATTGCTCAGGATCTCTTAGTGGCTCCTGACTGCATAAGGATCTTCTCATGCGCTAAGATACATGCTATCATGATTAGGCGCTGCTTTGTATCAAATGATCTTGCAACGTTGGTGTTGGTTTTGGCTTATAAGGTCTTTGTTCGACCAATTCTTGAGTACGCCAGCCAGGCGTGGTCACCACACCTTAATTAGGGCATTACACGTGTCGAATCTGGTCATAGAACCAATATAAAAAGTATCCCTGGGTTCAAAAACATTCCCTATGGCGAACGTCTTATTCGCCTCGGAATTGAGTCTCTGGAGTTGCGCCGACTGGGGGCGGATTTATGCTTAACGTATACCATTATATACAACTCAACTAATATCGACTAATATCAACTAATATTCTTTTAACCATTAGGGGCAATGAGTATACTAGCGGACACCCACGGAAACTAGCTATGAATACTTATCGAAGAGATTACGGAAATATTTTTTCTCAAACAAGGCAATAAAACCATGGAACTCACTGCCCTTAGAATTTGTGGCTTCAAAAAATCACTAGTAAGCTTTAAATCTCAACTTGCCAAAGTAAATCTAAACACGTTTTAAAAGCTACAACGTTAAATTAGGTTTTATAAATTTAAACTCTATGACCATAGCCTCGGAAAAATCTGTTTTAATGAGGCTAGGTATTAGCGGACACCTGTTGATCTTTGCAGTCACTGCAAGAAATTTTGTTTATTATTAATAATATTATTATTTTTATTATCTTTATTTAGATTGACAATTGGTTTTGGCCAAGCTTTAAACTACGATGCATTATTTTATTATTTTTTTAAAGAAACATTGACAGTGATACCGGCTTTTCACCCGACTTGTCCCACACTTTGACGATGCCATCGGGGACCATTGTGTTCCCAGTAGATCTAACCTTGGTGGTAAGGCATTCGTGACCCCTACCCAATATCACAAACCCTTCCTCTGCAGCCGAGCCATCGTCTTCGTTTTAAACTTTTAAACTGTTTAACTTTTGTAAATTAAAATTTTTTTATAGTTTTTTTTTACATCAGATGACAGTCATTGATCACCAGGTCCTTGCCATTCCGGTTGCGTTTGCAAAAACCTATATTATAATTATTATTATTCTAATCGAGAAGGCAAAAATGTATCAAAACTTGATCGAGGAGATATAGGAAAGTCTTAATTAATTTTCGTAAACAATTTATTTTTACGTAAAAAAAATAGAAATGCGAAAACGGACACGGACACCCGCAGGAAAAAAAAAATCCAATATTCTTCACACTTTTTTCCGTATTTTTCAACCAGAGTTTTAAAAGGGTGTAAACATTGCTTTTAATCATCGTTTTACGCTTGTTCATCACCGTTAGATTACTGCAAAAGAATGTTCTCCATTAAAGCAAACACAAGTAAACGCAAATAATAATAATAATAATAATAATCGTTTGTTGTGAGAAGAACTGGAATGCGAAGGGTTCCTATTGGGCCACGCAGCCAATTTTAATAAAACCAAGCAAAGGATTGATGGCACGAGGCAAAAGGGTCTAAAAACTAACAAGACCCGATAGGTCAACTGTTGTCAGTCTAAGTCGGAAAGTTGGAATGGACGGTGCTGAAATAAACTCTGGTGGCAGGCCATTTCAAACATGCACCACGCGATTACTAAAAAAGAACTTTCGACAGTCCAATCTTGAACGGTTTACAACGAGCTTAAGATCTGATGGTGTCCCCCGGGTCCTTTCGCATCATCGAATAGTAAAAAACTGACCGCCATCGATATGGTAAAGATTGTGTAAAAGACCATAAGTCATTACTAGGTCAGCAATCAAGCGGCGCAGTTCGAGAGAGGGGAGATTCAAGGACTTTAAACGGTCAGGATACGATACGTTGAAAAGACCAGGCAACAGCTTGGTAAAACGCCGCTGGACCGACTCAATGAGCTCGATGTCCCCAATCAGATGAGGAGACCAGAATAGAGAGGCATACTCCAAGACTGGTCGTACATATGTCTTAAAAGCCCTAACCAACATAGTAATGTCTTGTGAACGGAAACATCTACGAATCAAAATAGCACGAATGCGGGCTGCTTTAACAATAGAGTTTATGTGAGTAGCTGATTTTAAATCATTCGAAAAGATGACACCAAGATCCTTAATGTTACATTCAGTTGTAAGTTTGGTTTGTCCAATGCTGCAAGAGAAGTGTTCATTTTTTTCTTAAGTTGTAGGATTTTACACTTATTTTTAGCAGTAGGCAGTTGCCAATTCATAGACCAAACCTCAATACTTTTCACAGCATTGCCAAGCGCTCTAGAAGCGCTCTAGAAGTGCTCAATTCACCACCTTATACATTTTCACGTCGTCTGCAAATTTGGGGATAAAAATGCCTTCAGTATCACATAACAGATCATTGATATAAATCAAAAACAGCAAAGGTCCCAGAACGGAACCCTGTGGAACCCCACTGGTTATGTTTACCAACACATGCCCGCTGGCTGCGACCCGATAGGAAAGATTTTATCCAATTTAATGTATCATCATCGAAACCACAGTTGATCAACTTAACGAAGAGTTTGGAGTGAACGACGGAGTCAAAGGCTCTGGCAAAATCAATGTAAATGATATCAACTATGATATAGCCATTGTCAATTGCTCTTGTCCAGTTCTCTGAGCATTGTAAAAGCTACAGTGTAGTGCTACGACCAGGTATAAATCCAAATTGATCATTTGCTAGGATGTTAAACCTCTTAAGATGTTTGAACATGTGGTCGCGAATAATTCGTTCCAAAATTTTGCATGGGACGCACGTAAGGGAGGTAGGTCTGTAGTTTCCGGGGTCAGCCGCATCCTCCTTTTTACACACTGGGACAACACGTGCTGTTTTCCACATGCTTGGCACTTCGTGGGTACGTATTGAAAGATTAAAGACCATTGTAAGTGGCAGAAAAAGTTCGTCCCTGAGCTCTTTGTAGAGTGTAGCGGAGAACCCATCAGGGCCAATTGCATTGCTAGTTTTAAGGGATCCAAGCAACGCAAAAACTGTGCCAGGACGAAAATTTATGCTGTCACACGTTGGAACGGACCCAACATCTGGCAAATGTGGCGTAATCTTGTTATTAAGTAAGAAATTTCGTGCAAATGCATGGCTAAAAGCGTCAGCTTTCTCAAGGTCAGAAGTAAGCAAAGTAGCACCTATCAATAATGGTGGGACAGAATGCGTTGTTCTAGTTTTTGATCTGACGTGGTTATGAAGAGCAGACATCGTGCTATCTTTTAGAATCTTGCTCTCAAGCTCAATTTCGTACGATTTAATTGCCTCAGAAACCTGCGTTTTGCAAGCATAATATACATCCCGAGCAGTGGCATCTCTGTTAATTTGACACGCATGCCACAGTTTAAGTTTTCGACGTTGAAGTTTAGTGATAGACTTTGGGTAGCATCGCGTGGAGGGTCGCTTATTTATAACTGTATTAGCCTCGACTTTACTACTAAGTATTTTATGAAATACATTCCGTATATCATCAACATTGTTGTAGTGTGCCAAAGAATTTTGCCAGTTGACCGTGCTCAGCGAGAAACGAAGATTTTCAAGATTTGTGTGCGACTTAGTTTTCAAGCCCTTGTGAGTCCTGCCACCACAATTGAGTTTAAATGACATTTTGGTGGCCATTATCGCCAAGGCGATCGAGTACCCTTACACAGTAGGCCAAGTAATCACAATCAACTAAAATTAAATCCAAAATGTGTTCCCCACGCGGCCACAAACCAAGTTCGGAGATGCAACTGTAAAACATATTTGATGAATTCTATCAGAGGTACAATGATTTTCCCAGTTAACTGATGGATGACATATTAAAATCTCCGACAATCAGATTGGGCTTACAACAACAAACATTTGCGTTTAAAAAATCACACATGCAGGTCGCAAGTAGTTCGTCTTTGGCATTAGGGATGTAGCCCAGAATTATTCGAATTTCATCTGGACCAAGATCCAGGATAAGTCCCTCAACATCAGGAGGTGGTGTCGGGGCATGAAAAATGAGATTGCAGCGTAGAAGTCTGGCCACGCCTCCTCCTCTGCTTCCCCTGTTGTGTAGAACAACTGTGTAGTTGAAATTTCTGGTCAGCATCCAATCAATGACTGAATCAGTTAACCAGCTCTCAGTGATGAAAACGAGCTCATAGTCGCCGGCCTGAAGCACCGAATGGAACTCATCAAGTTTGTTTACCAAGCTACGAGCTACGAAAAAACGAAACTGCAGTTTGAAGGAAAATAAGCAAACACTCATCGTAGCCCCTTGACTCTACGACAGGCGTTTGTTTATTTAAACAAAAAGTAATTGGTGTGGCGAATTTTGCTTGTTTTACTACGTAGTTTAAACGTTTTCCAAGTTTAATTCACGCTTCTGTGATTAGAGGCAGGTCATTGTTGTCGTCGGGAAGATGGGGGTAGAGGAAAGGAAAATGCGAACTCCAAACTTTTAAGACCCTCAACAATTTTGCTCAATCGAGGCCCAAAAAAAATATAACGCCCCCTTGAAAGTAAGATTTACTTCGCTCTGTAGGTAAATTACACAAGTATCAGCGCACATTAACACGTTCCCAATTGCATAGAAAATGAGCGACGGAGCGATTAAGACCCTGTTACTAATAATTACTAATATCTAAAATATATAAAATTACTAATATCTAAATCAAAATTTTAACCATCCATGGTTTAGTGAAAAGTTGCGCCGTGAGTGTAAAATTCAAGGGATTCCAGCTTTGATATTTTAAAGTATTAAAATCCACATAGCTTTCAGTCACAATGACGAAATAGAAAATTAACCAAATTTGTACAGGCTTTATCATAAATAAATAAAACAATTGTGGTAATTTAATTCCTTTGATAGGCTTTCCCTGGCTGGTAAACTCATCGGTTGGACGAGACGCTCGACTATAATTATTCTTACATGACATCAAAAATAAATCCTATTTTGAAAGCCTAGCTACGGCAGCGCAATTATTGTTTTATTTGTTTGTCGAACTAATACTTTAAAAGCCGGAATCCATTTCAAAATGCCACCCGTCAAACTACCACTACAACAAAATACCGCCATCTCTCTGCAAAAATGTCACCGGTTACGGTAATTTGTTGTAGTAATGTAGCAAAATTTAATGATCTGAAGTACGTCTAAAGGCGAAAGGAAAATCGCAGAATGTTTAAATGAAATTGCAAATTCTTTGATTAGCTATTATGCCACGCGTCTTCCTTGCTCGCGCTGCCGCGCTTGCTGCGACTAATTATACAACATCAGAAACCAAAACCAATGAAGCATTCTTTCAAGGAATACTTCTTTAATAGGATGAGCTGACGTATTGGACTTGGACAGTTTTGCCTGCATTCTGCGTCCTGTTTGTATCTTTATGCAATTTAAAGTGTATGTTTTGTTCTTTTGATAATGAGCTGGAGTCAGCTTGAAACTTCGGTAGTGTTGATATTGTGCAGTGACACGACGTAGTATTATTGTATATAACTCTATGCTGGAGCCTTAATGGGTTAGCTGCAAGGGGCACTGCAGAGAGAAACAGAAGGGCGTCATACTGAAGCCGATCCTGTTAAGAGTGATTTCTTAGACCTAAAACGAACGATTTTTGTTGTTGGAGAAAACAACGTTATTTTAAGCCTAAGAAATCCGCTCTTCCGTTGTTTTTCCCTCCATTTTTATGTAGTACACCTTGTAGTTATGCCCTCCAAAACCCATACTGGAGCCAATATGGCGGCAAATGTCACTGCTCTATAGTGCACTTTGGGCTTCTCTTCTGCTTCACAAACTCAGTTCCAGTGCTTACATTTTCTCTAACGTATTGGAAGCATTTTATTTTAGTTGTACTTCCAACCATCCTTTCGGCTTTTCTGATGCAGTGTGTTTAGTGTATGTTTGCACAAAATGCAGTTTAGACGTACTTCGTTCCAAGAACAAATTACTGTATTAAACAATAGGGCAGTGACACAACGTTGTATTATTGTATATAACTCTATGCTGGAGCCAGTAGCTGGGATTGCTGCAAGGGTCACTGGAGGGGGAAAAGAAGGGCGTTTTACTGAAGACAATGCTGTTAAGAGTGAAGTTCTTAGGCCTGTAACGCGCGATTTTTGTCGATTTGTTGGCAGTTGCTAACATTTTTAAGCAAGAGGAATCTTTATTTTCCGATTACAACCTAGCAGCATAAGGGATTGGAGAAAACAACGTTTTTTTAAGCCTATGAAATCCGCGCTCAAAGCGCTGCCTTGACTAGAAGTGCCGTTTGTTTAACCCTCCATTTTAATCTAGTGCCCCTTGCAGCTATATATCTTGTAGCCAATATGACGTCACATGACGCTGCTCTATATCAAAGAAAGGTAGCACTTTGATGGGTTACCTAAAAGCCCATAAGCATTAGAGAAACACTATGAATCGAACGGGGAAACTTTGATGGTGGTATAGGGTTCACAAGATTATCCACAACAGGCCATATTATCAGATTTTTGTATAGTTGAAGAAGAGAGTGGTAGTCTGTTGCAGTACCCCGGCCTACTGGTGTATCGATCTAGTATCTTCTCTCCAGTGGCCGATCACATCAGCTTCATCAGGTACCTACCACTTACCACTGTCTACCCACCATAACAAACATCCGTTAAAATTCCATTATCAACTAAAAAGAAAACTGCGGCAGGCTGTGTTGCTGTGAATTGTGTCAGCATTGTTATAAGTTTGAATTTATGTGTCTACTTACCGTTCTCCAAGAAGACATATAGGCTTACCGAGAAAATGGAATTGTGACGGAAGAATGTTTCTCAACACTCCATCCTTCTTTCGTATATTTCTACTGCAGCCTCCAAGCCTCCACTCTGATGATTAAAAGTTATTTTTCTCTGACATAAATAAGCAACACAACACGTGCCGTTTGTTTCTTACTTATAGCTTACTTCTGACATTACACTCCAACGTTTCATTACACAATACTGCAAGCAATTTACTTTGCAGGAAAAAACAGCTCCAAAATCGTGGGAGCAAGCAGAGAGTTATTGCTTTAGTGTCTGTGTGCTGAATGTCATTTTCTTTAACTCTGTCACTTGAGAAATGTCAGGAATTCCCATTAAGCCACAAGTCGTGGACACACAGGTCTATTTCAGGTAGACCTAATGAAAGGAAAAGTACTTGCCAGCGGTCATTCATCTTAGCTGAAGAAAACACATTTTACAAACTTTGTTTACTGCTGAACTCAGAATAGAGCAGCGTCATGTGACGTCATATTGGCTACAAGAGAGATAGCTGCAAGGGGCACTAGATTAAAATGGAGGGCTAAACAACAGCTCTTCTAGTCAAGGCAGTGGTTTGAGAGCGGATTTCATAGACTTAAAAAAACGTTGTTTTCTCCAATCCCTTATGCTGCTCAGTTGTAATTGGAAAATAAAGATTCCACTTGCTTAAAAATGTCAGCAACTGCTAACAAATCGACAAAAATCGTGCATTTATAGGCCTAAGAAATACACTCTTAACAGCATTGTCTTTAGTAACACGCCCTTCTTTTCCCTCTCCAGTGACCCTTGCAGCTATCCCAGTTACAGGCTCCAGCATAGAGTTATATACAATAATACAACGTTGTGTCACTGCCCTATTGTTCGCATGTCGATGCACAATTTCGTACAAATATAGATTTTTGTAAAAATCATGACAAGATGTACATTTCTGACTCCTTACGTCAACTTTCCGAATTGCGTAATTTACCAAGTCACATTTGATATGACAACAATTTCGTTGAGATGCGGAATAACCGACGAACACAGGAAGAGAATGCACACGGAATATTTATTGTTCCATGAAAGCCGCATTGTGGAACTATAAAGAAATGTGACGTTTCGTAACGTTCGGCATTAAAGTGGACTGGTCATATCGTTTGTTTCGTTCGCTCTACTGGCGTCAATCCTGGCTTCATACGCGTCCGGTGGTTCCCTATTGAAGAGTTCCTGTAGTTTTGTGCAATGTGCTTTTTAACATGTGTCCTGTGCTTTAAAAATGAAGGCAACTGTTAAATCTTCGAAATATTAGGTGCCTTTTAACTTCGTCTAATGCTTAGTGCTCTTATAATGAATTAATACGTTAATGAATAAAAAAAATTTTTTTTTTTAAATATACTTACCTCAGCATTTTGTCTTATTGCAGGTCGAATATGCTCAGCAGCACAATTTGGGTGGTATCATGGTTTGGTCTCTGGAAAACGACGATAATCATCAAGTGTGTGGAGACTCATTGACTTCTTCCATCAAAGCTGCTCTGGGATAATGAAACTTTATTTTCAAAATTTGTTCATTTTTTGTTTGTGTACAAAAATAAACGTGTTGTGTTTGTAAGAATGTACTGTCAGTTAATTGTAAAATTATGGAAAGTAAAATAATTCTTGCGCACCAGTAAAGGCCTGTTTTTATGTATAATGTTAAAATAATGATATTTCCTCACAATGAAAACACACTAGTCAGGACCGAATGTAGGATAAAGGCTCCCTGGATGAAAGTTCAACAGTCTTCACCTCATCAATCAGAAGCTATCTGGACAAACGCTCACCTATCCAAAAAGCTCACAGAACCAAAATCTCACTTAAACAAATGCTAAAATGCACAAAAGTGATCACAAAAGTGATCACTTGTGATCACAAAAGTGATGTCGGCCTATTGATCTACTTGTCGCCGCCAAGTAACAGTAGATCATCCCATTGTACACATCCGATTGTTAAAAATTGATTGTTAATGATTCGCCACCGGCGAATTTAAATTTAGCTTCTTTTCCGAGTTGCAACCAAATATTTTAAAGCAACAATGGCTTGAACAATCAAGACTGGTCCTTAAATTTATTGTAAAAGCCTGGACTAACTAAAAACTGAACTGTAACGAAGGACAAAATAAAGAAACATTAACGTTGCCGTGGATTGCGTAAGAATAAAGGGATGCACGTTAGATGATGGTTACGCAACAATACGAGCATACACGAGCTAAAGGGTTTTTTGTTCCTTCGGGGGTTTCTGCATGACTAAATGTGAACTAAATCTTGAAAAATTAAGGGGAAGGTGTAGGGATAAACAAAACAACTGGAGGGATGCGCTGATTGAGTGAGCGAAGCGAACGAAATCAGCGATTGTTAGCCAGTGTGTGCAAAAAGGGGATTAAAGCATCTTAAACAGACGGTGTAACCTTATGTACGTTCACAGTCCTATGAAAGGTGTGATATCCACCCAAAACCAAAACTGGTAGAAAAACCCGCCAAGTTTCCAAAAACGGTCGGCCTTTGAAGGTAGTGATATCATTCCACCAGGGAAAGGCCGCCAAGGTTAATCCTATTAGCCAAGTTAATCGCACCTAATAATACTTTGGACGTTAAATGAAAACTTGAAGATTGCTACCGCTAGTAGCAATCTTCTAGTTTTCATTTAACTTTCGAACTATTAGTATGTGCGATTAACTTGGCTAATAGGATTAATCTTGGCGGCCTTTCCCTAGTGGAATGATATCACTACCTTCAAAGGCCGACCGTTTTTGGAAACTTGGCGGGTTTTTCTACCAGTTTTGGTTTTGGGTGGATAATTTACTAAGATGCAAGCTAATTGGACTTATTGCACAAAATTCGTTCATTACATTCCTTACTATATCCGCATTTCAGAGACAGTAAAAAGAATTTGTTTTACGTTGGAAAGGAGATACGTGGGAATTACTCGCTTGGCTGGCTCAGTCCGCGCACCTCCGTGCTTCAGAAACGCCAATGTTTGACAACCTGTTAAAGCCAACAAGTCTCCTTTTCCGTGCGTCAAGCCAGCTGAAGCTAGTGTTTGAAGTATTTGTCGTGTTCTACTAAATGGAATGCAAAACCAGTCTTCGTTATGTGTTTTTTTTTCAACGAAGTTTCTTTTTGATAAGTTTGCGATCGAACTTTGCAATCAAGAAACAATTTTCTGAGCAGCTTTTGTGTATTTAAGGGTAAAAAAAATCAAGATTCAACGACGAAAATCGTAGTTTAATTATTTATCATTTGACAGTACTATCGTTTCTGAGCTACCTTATATCCGGAGGAATAGACGTAAAAACACGCATACACACTCGCACATCGTATTTAATGATGTGAATTGTGGGTCTGGCCAGTCCTTCCCTGATCTAATCGGTTTTCGTCTGTACACGCACATCTCATTAGTGGCCCAGGTCTAAACATGACATTCCATTCAATCGCTAAATAAGCCTGTAATTTCCCAGTGGCATCCCTTTTCTTCCGTGTCTCCATCCATTTCAAACCCCTTAATGGCAGAGTCGTATTATGCATCCGATGAACAGGTAAATTACCTCGCTGATTGAAAGAAGGTTGGGGGTTTTTAATCAGCCAATTACCGGTCCTAAATAAAGGTTACTTTCCATCGGAGACCAGGGGCATTATGTGGCTAAGTAAGCACTCGGTCTCATTACCAGAAGTAGGAAAACTTGAGATTTTCCAAATCTACGTAAGCGATGACGTAATTCAGGGAATCTAATGACACAAGTAAGAAGGGTATTTTGATATTCCGTTAATGAATTAATTGAGAGTTTAAGTGTTGGTACGTAGCGTATAAGACGTGTAATAGTTCCCTATAGGTGGCTGATGTCCGCCCGCCGGAAGTTAGTCGACGAGATCCCGCCATCCCGTAATCGATCGGAAATTCCGTTTGTCGGATCACGTTGAGTGACACCTGATTTGTTTGCCCCCTTGGTTTATTTAGCTAACGAACTGTAAACGATAGAATTTCAAAATACTTACTTGGGAATCAAAAGCGACGTCTAGACGAAAACGGAGAATGCCTTGAATGCCATATGCACACGGGAACGCGGATTGATGGAGGAAAGCAAACGAGGCCAGTCGAAAGCAGAAAACGAAGTTGCCATGATCGAATAGCTCAAGACAGTGGCAAAGGTTTGGGTTAGTGGCAGTATTTAGCCATCCGTGTAAAGTTCGAAGTTAATGAGCAATGAATAAATGGCTGTAAATAATAAAAGGGAAGTCGAAAGAAAAACCAAACGGTAAAAATTGCATAAAATAAATAAATACAGTCAAGATCTTTAGGTATATACTTGTGCTTCAGATGACTTCAAAAGAAAATGCAGTTTGTAGCACCTTTGTGCTTCAGATGACTTAGAAAAATGCAATAATTGGACACCTGAGACGGGTAATGCTACTGACGGCTTAAATTGGCTCAATTTCGAGCCTTACCAAACTTGTATGAATTAGAAAAAAAGTCTTAGAGGCTGTGAGCTAAATCTGGGAATCAAAGTGGAAAACCTCCATTCATGACAGGGCTGAAATATTACCGAATGTGGCCATAAAGTAATGCAACTCAACTGATAGGTGGTTGGTATATTTCATTTTCAGGGTTGTAAAAGTTCGTGGAACCCTAAACGCTTCACCCCATTCCATTGCTAACACCACCATTAATCCTAAATTATCCAATTAAAAAATAAACAAGCTTGTTACGCTCTGAGTGACCTTCCTGTTGTTGTCGTCACAATACATAATTTACTTCCGTGACGTGCTCAGACGTACCCTAACAAAATATTTATTCGATTTTAACAATGGA
>JAHWFP010003555.1:19979-31591 GCA_023313725.1 Lithobius niger
TGTGACTGAAATGAAAAATAAAGAGGCAAACCATTAAGTCAAGTATGGAAAAATCCATGTGGTGGGTTACTTTGAAAATTCGAAAGTGGAGAAATTCGAAATAGTGTCTGCAAATTTTCTACAAACCATAGACTAGATTGATCTCGAACATCCTACAGAACTGGGTTCAATCCTGGCGAAGGGAAGTGTATATGTACGGGTTTTTCTCCTGTTGTTTCCCGCCCGTTGCACGAGGGTTTCTTCTGGGTACTCCGGTTTCCTCCCTCATTCGGCAAAAAACAACTGTCATGATGGAAGTAACTTCTACTTAACATTTACCACTTGGGCCTTCAAAAAGTTCTAATCTTATTGGGTGACACCTTCTATTCTATTCCATCTCGTATTTAGTTTGTCAAAACTTTGCAGATACTGTTTCGAGTTTCTCCACTTTGAAAAATGAGGGTTGTTTGTGAAAATAGTATTTCTTAAGTATACTTTTCAGTTTAAAAAAAAGGAAACACGATAGAACTGTAACGAAAATTTTCATATTTGTGTACATTCAGTTGAGTAACATTCCACGTTTTTCCTTTGTGACCTGTTTATGCACTCTGTGGACTCGCAGAAGGACCCAACAACCAGGAATGAAAGTTCCAAAAACATATGAGAAGATCTCGGTAGAGGGGGAAAACTATACAAGACATGAAACTTCCGAGATTTCTCAAGCAACTCCAGAACCGGAAGACGAAGAAGAATGCATTCTTGCTTTCTACTCCATGTCTCCAAAGAAATCGAGGTGAGCAAGCATGATCATTATCAAACCAAAAGGAAATAGGTTCGTTCTTGTGACTGACGTATTTAAAAAAAAATTACCTAAAATTCAACGTGCACATTAAATGTTTTTTTTTAATTTGTTTTTGGCATTACAATATTGTTTTAAAATTTCGATGTGAAAAATTAGCGTGTTTCATCCCCTTCAACGGGAAGTCAGCAATGAAGACTAGGGGAGAAGGGAACAGTTGGAAGAGAAAAGGTTTAAAACGTTGGTTGACCCTTCCCCCCCCCCTCCCCTATGGTTTTTGTCGTCTGTCCTTACCATAGAATGCCCGTTCTTAACATCCAGTGGACTGCCATGGCCAAGGTGTCCGGAGTCTCTATGGTAATCGTAGGTCATCAAACTAAGAAAGTCAACGGAACTAAAACAAAACAAAAAAATAATAAGAAATCCATTTTGGGAAACCTGTCCTGAAAACGAAAAAAAAAGGAAATGTTGTTAAGTCAAAATGCAAGATTCGAAAACAGCAATGGTTCGTCAAAACTACTGCATCGGTCTTTATAGCATATTTTATCCTTACAGAACTTGCACTGTGAAATAAACGTCATTGTTATTAGTATTAATATGATTATTCCTGCAATACTAAACACTTGTTTAGATTGCGCAAAGTTAAACACTTGCGTTACATTGGCACGGCCGGGTGAAGTCAATTATCGAGGGAAAGAGTTTTGTAATCTGTATATTTCTTTATTTTTTTCTTGGGAAAGGATTGCATATCACTGTGTGTGAAGCTAGTATGAAAATGCCTAATCACGAAACGGTAAGACTGCCAATAAGATTAAATTGTTGTAAAATTGTCAGAGACTGCAGTAAATATACTCATCTCTTTTCAATAGTCTCTGTACTATTACACGTATCGTAAGCTAATTCAATATTTGTCATGCAGAATTTTGTTGAAAGGTCTTTTCGACCTTCACCTAGAATGCAAGCATTAATGAACTGCGTCTGGGACCATAGGCATACTTACTTCAAGTCTGATCCATCGGGGGGGAGGGGGGGGGAGCTTTCTCTACAAATTAACCCCTGCTGTTGCCGAGAGTGGGGCTGACTATCATTCTGCTAGTTATGTCCACAAGTGAATCTTTAATTTGGTAGATCACTGGTAGGGGGCCATGAGACATTCCGTAGCACAAAGTCGTTCAACCCTGCTCCATTTTAAATTCATGTTTACCCTTTAAATTGAAGTTAAACTTTTTTTTTTTTGATAATTGTCGAAATGAAAGTATGGAATGCATAAAGTATTTCCCTGTTCCTCAGTTTGCTAAAAAATATCCCCGAGTTGC
Source organism: Lithobius niger (assembly GCA_023313725.1). NCBI lineage: Eukaryota > Metazoa > Arthropoda > Chilopoda > Lithobiomorpha > Lithobiidae > Lithobius > Lithobius niger. The sequence goes on from JAHWFP010003555.1 coordinate 22,074, forward strand.
AAAAATATAGGAATTTATCGTAGGGCACCCCCTCAACATATGCTGACATAGGTTAGGGTCCTTTCAATTATGGGTTAAAAATTCCGAATAATATAAACAAAAGTTGCTAGATGAAGAGAAATGAAAAGTTGACAGATACTTACTCCATGATTGCAGTTAGGTCGTATCCCTTAGCAACTGAAGCGGGCAGAGCAGGAACTGCAGCAGTCAGAAGATAATTGTGCTTCTTAAATTCTGCTTTTATTTCCTGGATTGGAAAAGATATAAGATTCAATACAATCCAGAATTGCAGAGAGGGGGAAAAGAAATAAGTCAGCAGAAAACGAGCTGGTACTTCCTGACCAACCGCGTAAGTCTAGTGCGGTAGATTTAGGTGTCGGACAAAATTTAAAGTAAACTAAACAAATCGTGGAATAGAAAGGCTATAGACCCCCCCCCCCCCAAAAAAAAAATAGGCAGACGCAGTCCTTACGTTTGTAGTTTCATTGATTTTTCTAATTCATTCATGCAACAATTTAAATTTTTCGTTAACCGTATCTATAGACATTGTAATTATTAAGACCCAGTAAGAACTCCAGATATGGAATGGATCATTCATAACTAGGGCAAGTCTGTTTCTCAGTTTGTCGCCTAACTTGGCGTGACACACTAGCGTGTGTCTAGGTATTGTTTCGTGCTGCATAGTAGACGTACTGACCCTGAACGTGTGATGGTTAAAAGTTACTGACGGGTATTGAAAACATTTTTTTTTCTCAGTACACATGATGGGCTAACTTGTCAAGTACGACACAATTGTGGACCATGGATGACGTCACCTGGCTCGTTTGGGCAGCACCAGTCCCCTAAAGCCCTCTGTTGTTTTTTTAAAGCCAAGGTTTCAGTGTGCCCCGCTTTTCAATTACCCTCGTTCTCCCCGAGCTCCTTTCCCATTTAAAACGTATAATATGAATTAGTTGGACGTTCGAAACAGAGTAGGAGTGACTTTTAACGAAAAGCCTTCATTATAAGTTTGTTAAAAAAAATATATACATCATTGAATGAATACGTTTAGTAGCATTGCAATGGCGTAAGGTGGGTGTGAGGGATAAAATTTACGTAATTTCTTGAAAAAAATTATATATATACATATGTTTCCACATATTTCATATTACATGTATATGCATATCCACATATTTCTTACTTACCTTCAACAGGAGGACAAGGTTAGCCTTGTCAGATGCTTTTCCTCCTCTTTCTCCAGGCCATTCCCAGTCGAAGTCAAGTCCATCAAAATCATATTTGGCCAGGAACTCAACCACACTCGATATGAAAGTCGTCCTTCTGGCTTGAGTTGAAACCATAGACGAGTATTTGCCGGATTTCTCTCCCCAACCACCGATGGCCAATAGTACTTTGACGCCTTGGTCCTTCAATTCTGTAAATTTACGGAAATTGTCTGGAAAAAAAATGACGTTCACAGTGTTACTGACTTTCAAATAATTCACCAAATCGAGTTAACATGTTGATCAATATAAAACTAAGGTTAGACGGAAATAATTCCACAGCGATGCGAGTACATTGATTTAAAACCAAGTTCGAAAAAAATGTGTACGTGGCATAACTGACAGCAAATTAGTTCTTGTTCTACAATGACAGAACTTTTCTTCTCTATGTTAAGATTGGCACAAGAAATTTTATAAGAAATGTAAATGTTTCTTTCTTGCTTAATAGTATAACAGGCTGATAAACATCCGTTTCCTTTTGGACTTAAATGGACTGCATTCCTGCGCAGGGGGTTAATCCCTCCTAAATGTCATTAATGTCACCGACCACTCACGATCCGTCACATTTTTGTCAGTTGTCACCATCTTGATGGTGTTCGTCGCTGTTTCCACCTTCCGCGAGACATTGTGTGTCAATTGGGTGATATTCTGTCCTCCTCTAAGTGGTTTTTCAATTTTTGAATCGTACAGATATTTGATAAAATCTATATTTGGAGTTTGGTTAACATCTCTGTAGTGTTTGGCGTAGTAGCAACCCGGGTCGTAATGATATAGCAATCGACGCGCCATTAAACCTCAATCCCCCCCCCCCCACACACATTTAAGTCCAAAACACAACGGAGATAGTCGAACGTTTCAATCGTTTTCTGTTTTTTTTCTTCTTTGTATTTAAGTGAAAAGGCATGTACACATTAGCTATTAACCTGATTAAAGGTAGTTTTTGTATAAGGAGTAAAATAAATTAAAATATAGAAAAACTAGTGTTCCGATATCAGACTAATTTCGTGGGTTTCTTCGGCTGCTGTTAGCGTTTACGTTTGTGCGTGTATGTGTAGGCCTATGTTCTGCAGCGCTTTCGTTCGGCTTCCAGGAATGCATGCTAGTAATGCAGTGAAGCCACTCTTGTGGATAGCTGGCGTTGGCAATGACTAATAACTTATTGGATTCCTTTATCTGTTGGTTTTGGTACGATATCTACTTACTTACATGTCTGTTTACTTGTCTGTTAAATCGCCACTTGGTAAAGGTTTCAATTCCAATTTTGTTTTAAAGAAAACTGTTGGAATAGGTCAATATTGCAGTAATTGTGTGGTTGGTGTTGCGTTAAGGACGAATATTGAAGTCTTTTTTACACCATACTGCGTCGGCGTGCAGCCGCGAGCAGCCAGTCTGGTTAGGGCTTAAAAGTGAAAATCACACACTTGAAACAACGAGACACAGCAATATAAGTAAGTCGCACATATTTTAGTGACTGACATATGTATTTATAACGCAAATAGCTGAAATCCGTGTGGTGTTAGGTGCACCGTTTGCAACAGTGGTACGGTTTGGTATCTCACAATAATGTCCATGCTCCGAAAAATAAAATTTCTTCAATCACATTTTCGCACACACTTCACACTGGCTCATTCTTACATATTTGGTCCATACGGGAAGCCGTAACCCGGGAGCAGAAGGCGTGTTTCGCGTCGTGTGGCTGGTCGTTTATCTCGTTGGTCAATTGTCAAGGCAGCTTGTAATGGTACGTTGACACGTTTACTGTTATCAAATTGACAGACAAGCGTGCGCTGCAAATATATCTATGTATTTGCTGTAAGGTGCAAATGGTGCCACAGAGTAAGTCTCACAAACGATAAATAAACAGGTAATTGATAGGGAAAAAGTGAAATTTGGACAGGTGAACAAAAAAGACCAAAAGAATTTTGTTAAAGCATGAGTGCATTTCTCGGGGTAACGATTCTGTCAACAAATTGCGAACAAAGCCTGAGTTATATTGCCATTTTCCAGTACTTACTTTAAAACTTTGTCTTCGCCGAAAGAAACGTTAAATGAAATTACATTGCAACTAGTTGTTCCCCGGCGTAACATAGGCCGGTCTAGCTGATTTCCGCTGCTTCAACTCGCCTTTAATAGTCAGCATTATTGAAGTAATAGTCTTTATTTCTAATTGTTAGAGTGCATATCCGTTCTCATTGTCGGCCGCTCGCCCTTTTTCTTTGCTACCGTAGCAAGAATGAGCCCGCTCGCCCTCTTGCTAATCCTTTTAGCTCTGCTCCTGAGCTAAGTCTGCTCTTAAGCGAAATATATATATATAGATTGATAAATGTTTGAAAAAAGGAGGAAGTAAATTTATTCTGTTGATCAGTTTAGGGATAAAACAACATATAGTTCATTGAACTTCGAACAATTTTGTATGCAAACGTTGTGTAAATTTATCATGGGTATAAACAAATATCTCAGTTCGTAGATCCGTGATCTTATGATGTCACCACGGAGAGGGGCGAAGTGTCACTTGTTTTAAACGGTTTTATCCACAAACCATGTCTGGGCATCTTTTTATTAATTATTTTTGTCTTAAAATAATTGTGTGTTAAAACAATCCTAGAAGTTACTTTAATCATCTGTCTGACAATCACCGAACTAAGTTGTCTGACAAGTTTTCAAGACTAAATGACAGCCAGAGAATGACTGGTGCTGTCTGGACTTCCTGACATGTATGTTTGTTCCGAACATAGTGTATATGACTTGACACCTGGTCAGTCGATTCCAAGCCTTATCATTTTACATCAATTCGTGTTAATTTACACAGCTTTACTAATGATTTTACAACTTGTGATTCTAAGCTACACGTACCTTTTCCACCACCGGATTCGTCATTTCCCAGATCGTTCCAGGCGTCGAGGGATTTAATGTGGTTGGTTGTTCCTGTTGTTGAGGCCCGCAAATGTATACACAACATGGGTACACGAGTTGGTGTCTATCTGGTCTGGCTGTAATTCTCCCTGTCGATACGTAGCCCATGACCCGTAATAGCACATGACTGTCTTCCCACCTAAATATGGACAAGTAATACCAACTATGAATGCTACGAATATGAACACTGGGTTAATCTGTTTACTATTTAGTTTTTAGTGATGTGCGGTACAAGCTTAAAAACACAATTAGAGGGCACAATGCATGTCGGAAATTTGAAATGAATCGGACAATTGGTTAAAAAGATATCGGGGTAACAGACTATGAAAAGTCACGTGCTTCTATTATAGTGTGTTTGTTTCTGTCTCACCGATATCTTTTGAACCAATTGCCCGATTCATTTCTAATTTTCGGAACGCATTGTGTCCTCTAATTGTGGTTTTAAGTTCATAACTCAATGAAATCGTGGACTTACATGTACTATCACTGAACTTACAATGGACAGGACACTCAACGCTAGCGGTTGTTGCCCAGCTCATTCTGGAGATGCTTCTGCGGCGGCCATTTTCCCCTCGTCACTTTTAAGCGATGCTTACCGTTTACTTGGTATTCGTAGTTGTGATAGGAAAATTTATGGTGCACGAAGATGTTGTTGACTCATAGAAGACTGCAGAAGGTTGCAGTTACATGTAAATACAGGTTTATTACTGTCGCGTGGAAATTTATTAAAATAAATAATTAAAAATCGTCCGTGGAAGTTTTGCGATCGAGTCGTAGTATAACGTAAAATGCAATCGCATCAACCAAGTAAATCGGATCTGCTGCGATCTTATCAGATCCGACTGTAGCTTGCACACGTGCTTCAAGCAATGCTGTGGGTACTTCAATGAGAGGGAAAATGGCCGCATCGCATGCCATACCGGAACTGAAAGCATGGCAACAGCACGCGATGATGATTGTCTCCTCCATCCCTTAAAGCACCATGATGAAATTGAGCCTTCAAGGGGTTTCGAGGATTTTGCCTCTCAAATAATAAAAATAATAATACACGATATACTCAACAATAGTCATTTATTATTCAAGGAAATGAATCAAAAATCTAAAAATTTATCTAAAAATACTTAACGCTTACGGACGTTAAAAGTTAATTAAATGGTTCTTAGGAGTTGTACAAAAAAACAGACGCGAGCGCGTTGTGATTTTTTTTTTTACTTTTATTTGCGGCTGTTCAGATTTAAGCAATCCTTTTTTTTCAAACCTAAAAAAATAAATCTCCAGTGGTCTACATTTTGTTGTGTAGTATAATGCCTGTGTTTTAATGCTGCGTTCAGAGTGCGAATATGCACACATTGCATAAAAGTCCTTCTATAGATCCAAGTTTTTGTCATTTGTCTCCGAATGGCTCTTATTTTGGTTTGTTTCGAGGCTTTCATGTGAATGGAACTCAGCCTGATATGGTCATCGGATCCAGGAAGTGTTTGGTGAAAGCGTTGACGTAAACATAAAGTGTTTTTTTTTAACATGGCTAAAAGCTAAGCAAAAACGTGTGCTCTTGAGACCCAATGAAGTAAATTTTAGTGGCTTAAAACGAGACTTAAAAGCAAACATGTCACGTGACTCACGTGTTTCAAGCCACTAACGGACAAATCCAACCCAATCATAATCGTATTATTCTTCAGGGTAATTGTTGTAGCATGGCCTTACGGTGCCGAACAAAGTAGGCCGAGGGATGCATAACCGTGACGAAAGTTTGCCGGAACTGCGACGTGTGAAAATATAATGTTGAACATCATCGACTGCAAACCGTGACACCGTGCAGTCCATGTCCAGGAACCATGCTGTACGTGAAAGTGACGTTACGAGCAGTAGTAAGTAGTGAGTGTAGCCGAACTGGATTTATTCGAATTTTTGAACCGTGTGAGACGACTTTTAAACCGAAAGGCAAGTTGTGTGAATAAAGAAAAAACCAGCAGTGTACCTGAGCCAACCTCTCATTGTTAATGAAAGATAGGTGACTATGCCATTATCCTGTCGAAGGAACACGCCATTTGACGTAATTTTTAAGGCTGTACCGATACCGAGCTGCCGAGCCAATTCTCGCCGAGCAGAGCATGATCGGCAATGCTACCGAGCAATTACGTCCATTTAACCGAGCCGAGCAGCGAGGCTCGTGTCTAGTCTTGGCATGCGATCCTGGGGTCAATAGACCTTAAACGCGAGCTTCATTTTGGCGGATTCCAGTCGATGATTTCGGTCTATGCGTGGTTCCTGCTGCAGGAAGGTTGAACGACTACCACAGAATTCAATAAGGAGCTAAATTTGTAGGTAATTCGTGCCGGTTAACTACTTTTTTATGCTGAAACCTGAAAAAAGTTAAACAACTAACCTTCATCAAGAAAAACCTCAGCATTTTAGTGTCAGCAGCACTCATTTAATTGTTTGGAATGGTCAATTGTTAAAACTTTTATTAGCTTAAAATAATAAAAATTACTTTTTTTGTTATAATAATGGTTGTTAATGCAGGTTTAATTGGGCCACACCAGATATGGCGATACGTCATGAATTGCAGTATACGAAACTAATAGTAGCCTATGGCTGCTGCTATGCCAGGCTGTTTTAGTGAAAAGAATTGTTCTATCTAGAAGCCTGATTGGCATTTAGCGAGTGCTGATTACGGGATGCTGCTGCTGTGAAAAATGTGAAAGTTTGCCAGTGGTAAAAAAAAAGGAAAAATGTAAAAAAAAAAAACACGAGTGTTGGTGTGAAAAAAAAAAGGCAAAACAAAGTAAAAAAAACAATCAAATTATCAGTCTTCACTTTGGGCCCGAAATTACGTAGGCATGACTGTTAGAACACGAAAAAAAATTGGATTGGTTTATTGCCGGAGCAGGGACGACGCTACAAGCTACAATCACTTTAGTGGGGAGGCGGCAATGGGACACCTATTTCAGCCGGGGGGTGGGTGGGGGGAGCGAAAAATGCTACTTTTGCGGTCCCCCCTCCAAAAAAAAAGTAAAAATAACACTTGTAATTTCTTTCTCACTCCAAGCGTTCTTAACTGTTTTCTACATTATTTTTTTTAATATTTATAAAACCAGCTGAAAAAAAGATGATTTTACAACTCTCACAGCAAAACCTAGGCTCTATTGATGTGACCTAAAGTCCTTTCTGTCGCTGTGAAAGAAACTAACGGAGTTTTCTTAATATTTAACCAGAATTTTCTTCGTTTATACGTCTGATTTTGATTTGATGTTAAGGGGCACCGGGGGGTCAAAAATTTAGGCAGGCGAGCGCCCCCTCTCGCCCCCCTAGCGTCGTCCCTGTGTCGGAGTCTCTTTGAATTCGCTTTCACTCTCTTGCGTGAAATCACAAAGAAATTAAAATGGTTACTGCCAAAGGAAAAAAATGTTTTAAAGAATTATGTGTTATATATGAACACGAAGAAATAGTGATACAAAAGTGAAAAGCAGGTATGTGAAAAATGTGAAAAAAAATGAAAAAGTAGGAATGTGAGAAATTGTAAAAAAAAAAGCTGGTACTCGCGGCAGCACCCCATATGATTACTAAAGCTGCTCGGTCTGCTCGGCAGCACTGATCGGCTCGGTTATGCTCGGTGTACCAGGCATTTTTTGAGCGCTCGGCTAGGGATCGGCTCGGCAGGAAAAAATGTGCTCGGTACAGCCTTAATTTCAAGTAATGTAGGCCGCCTAAGCCAAACATCTGAATGGCTAAGAATTGAGTGACCACTTCGCGACCAGTAACGAACGTGCGTTCGTTATAAAACCATGCGCAAGCCGCACCATAACAAACATGCATTTGTCACAGCATTAACTTCCTTCTGTTGGATGCCTTGCTTGTGGTTTCAAAGACCAAACATCAGCTAACAATTGGTGGTTCCGATTTCACAAGATCAAACATTCAGCCAACAATTGGATCATCTGCTGACTAGGGATGGGATTTCCATATTATCGCGACATACACCACACGAGATAAGGGTTATTTTATTGCAATGCTTTTCATGTTTCGCGATCATCGCAGCTTCGAGCTCATTTTGTCTGGTTCACATTGGAGCACAACGTTATCGATAATTTTGCTAAATATTGACCGATTATGACGTTTAAATACACTATTTTAATTGTTTTTTCGCCAGCTTTCCTATGTTGCGAACCATGTCTCTAGCTGTACCCGTTCTGAAGTTATATCTAATAAACCGTTTAACTTACAATTTTAATCAAACGTGGCCTGTAAATGGATGCGAAGAACAAAGTGATTGTCTATTGATTAATTAATATCAATATTTTCATATCGTAACAGGTCACCTACCGTATTTACCCAGTTAGAAGCTCCGGGCACTTCTACCTGGAGGTAAAACATCGTCACTTGTGCATACCTTAATACCAGCTGCTGTTGGCCACCCAAAACATTTATTAACTTGTTATCCATAGTAAAATAAAAGCTATTCTGCCTTTTAGTACTACCTTTATACTGCATACTTTTTAGCACAGTCGACAGTGGTACCGAAAATAATCAGCAATGCACTATAGCCACTAAGTGCACGCTGCTCGTCCGTGAACAACGCCATTGCTATAGAGCACGCTAAAGCAGCTCATCGGTTACACTCTCCATGCACTGTTCTCACATCATCATCTGTGCATGATAAGGCTGCACCGAACGAGAATTTTTCAGCCGAACCGAACCAAACCGAACAAACCTTAAATAAGCCGAACACCGAACACTTCCGAACCGAACAAAAATGTACCAAACCAATCTATCTTAAACTAAATTTAAAAGTACTCAGTTCACAAAGATTCATCAAAGCACAAGTTTCTTAACAAATGTAGGTATTTTCACATGGACTTATAAGTCCATAGATGTTGAAACCCTGTTTAAATATAAAAAATCTCCACTACTTTTACATTTTACCTTCTAACTTCTGAACCGTTAGAGCTAGGAACTTGTGGTTTGGACCAACAGAAAGCTGGCGAAAAAACCTTCAAAATGGTGTATTCAAACATCAAAATCCGCCGGTTAGAAGTGAAAATATGTTCGGTTTGGTATTTTGCATTTGAAAGACTGAACACCGAACCGAACACCCTCTGTTCGGCCATGTTCGGTTCGGTTAGTTCGGTTCGGTACAGCCTTAGTGCATGAACAGGGGTAAGTGATCATGGAAGAGGTAAAACGCGATGCATGCTCAAACGCAGAACATAATTGGCTGCTATTAATCAAAAGTTGATTTGAAATTATGATGTTAACAGTTAAACAACTGAAATTTTGAAAAGAGCTACAAGATTTTATGAATTATTACAAGATATGCATGGTGAATAGTGGGAAATTTACGAT
>JAHWFP010003557.1:0-10442 GCA_023313725.1 Lithobius niger
CAGCGGGACAGCAATTTTATCCAGGGTGCGAACCCAAAAATAGTACTTTTGCGCCCCCCCCCCTCCCCAATCCACCAAAAAAATAAAAAATAAATAGCACTCTTTCAGTTCTCTTTCTCACACCCAACGTTCTTAAGTTTCCTACCCATTTTTTTGAGAATGTTTTAAATTCAGCTGAAAAAAAAAACTCACAGTCGCTACTATATAGGCTGTACCAAATTGTCAACAATGGATACGTTATACGAGACGGAAAGCCAATTGACTCGAGATTGGTTTTAAAAATATACGGATGCAAACCTATTTACGTTGCCTTTTGGACTTATACGTCAGACTGCCTCAGCGGGGAATCGAACCCGGGACCTTTGAAATCAACGCACGATTAAACTTTGGTTACCATGGTGACAGAACGATTGGCTAGCATCAACTTTCCTCTCAAGCGCGTTAGGGCACGTTTACGCAACCACTCGCTTTTGCATTCTCGCAGCTAGAAACTAGAAATCACCTCAAATTCCAACATGGCGGCGGTTTTATGTCTGCCACCTCGCAACGAAAACAGCAAATAACGTGAGTTCAGAAGCGTTTGGGAAAATTGTTTCGTCATGAGGAATTCTTTATATTATAGCACGGATTATAAGACTGCAAGTATTTACTCAAACGATGTCGGATTTAGCTAATCCATTTGGCGTTGTTACCATGGCAATGTCGGCTTTGCGATCGCGATTGAGTTCTAGCTGCGAGAATGCAAAGGACAATTTTCTCGCTTACTAGCTTTTACTTGGTCAATGCTAAATCTGCTGGCTGCTTCTCGTCTTTGCTGGAGAATGCGGCTTTCGAGTTGTTTATATGTAGTAACCATGGCAACAACGCGGACGCACATCTCCTAGTGCCTCCCGACACGACGATGAGCGTGCAACAAGACAACGTCGATTTGTAACAACTAGAAAACAATTTTTATTGCAGTACAAGTCGACGGACAGATTTCTGAATACCGGTATTCGACGATTTGTCTTCGATTGACAACCCCGAAATGGACGCCATGTTGGATTTTGAATTCTCGCTGCGAGTAGCTATTTATTGTACCGTCGATTGATCACTGCTAGAAGCTGTTTTTCAGCGAGAATAGCAAACTTTGGAAATAGCGTGAGATGGCAACAATGTTGTAGCAATATTTAAAATGACTGTTGCACTTTGTTCTTTACCCGTGTTGTTATTTATAATACATTTAATTTGTTATCTGTTACCGTATTCATTTAACAGAAACGGGAAATTAATCATAAATAAATAACGGTTGCCTAGCAAATAGCTTTCGGCAAGCGAGAAGGTCTCGTTGCATAAACGCACCCTTAAGCCAAATCGCCGCTAATATTCGAAGCGTGGAGATAGAAGCAGCAGTACGTAACATTTTAAATGCCGTACTTAAATTAAATGTAAATTGAAAATAAAATAATAACTGTCGTAAAACTTGATAATGTTATGGATCACATTCTATTTTAAATCCAAGAGACAATATTTTCATTAAAAATAAATCACGTATATACTTTGGATGTTTCGCTTTAACTGGGACTATAGTTGCTGTTGTTGTTGTTTATTTTTTGTGGAGCACGAACCCAAACTGGGTTATCTGCCCCACGACGATGATAGAATTGTTCGTCCTACAACAATCGTCAGCTTTCGGCAAGTTTGTGACAGGTCGTTAGGGAAGCAAAACTAGGTAGGAGTCGGTGTATTCTAGTTTCAAATCACAATCGAGCGTAGTTTAAAAACTGACATATGTTTTTAACCCCTCGTCGTTACATTCCGAAGCTGATGAAAACAACTCACGCATGCGCTCAGTATTTTTTTCAGCTTCGAAATGCAACTCGCATTGGGAACATTTATCGATTAAAAAAACCTATGCTCTCGTGATATTACTACCGAATAAATTCTGAAAAATTGTTTTTTTTTTCCCTAGAAGTTTCGTAAGCATTAAATCTGCTGAAAATGGGTTGTTTTACAGACTCCCATCGGCAACTCCCCCCCTTCCTTGTTAGACCATTTAGCCGAATTCTCGAATCCCATTTTTTTTCTAAATATTTTTTCTCTCGCCACCTCCCCCCCCCCCAAAAAAATTTTTGGGGGGGCTGTGGTGTTGTAGCGATTTTTTGGGAGAGGTAAAAAAAAGAAAAAAACTTTCGGCCAAGGCATCGGCTATCTGATACTTCCATAAATCGTCATTTGAAACTAATATTCATCAACGGTGCCAAACTTCTTCAAATGGCGGGGCCAACACTTTATTTTCGGTTTTTCGAGATGGGACGAAACCAAGACCAGGTTGAAAATGAGAGACAGACCGTGAAGACTAACGGCGAGTTCGTAACCCCCCCCCCCCCTTCCCCCCTTTACTACTGTCCTCAGCAAAAAGTCAGTTATAAAATCTGTAGCTGCCAGGGAAAAATACTTGAATAAGAATGTTTATCGCGGAAGTTTCATGCTTCTTTTACATTTTAAAGTTAGGGCTGGTAGTTTTTTTTAAGTTACAGTTGTTTTTAGTTATGGTGCCTCGGGCCTGCCCCCCTACACACACACACACACACACAATTTTTGAAGTAGTTTCGAACACATGGACTCGGCGGAAATGGTATCGACCTGTCTCGTGATGCGACCAACACCAAGGGTAGATCTTGGGTGACAAGACAAAACGAGGTACAGCTCACCACGGTTAAGACCGAGACGAAACCGAGATTGAGGAAAATTTTGTCTCGCTGCTAGTTTTTATTTAGGATATTTTGTTTTTTCTAATATTAAAGCTATTACAAGGATAACATTGTGTTGAAGCTGTGGTTGCATGGTTTGAGAAGTAAAAAAAAAAAAACTCGCGCGCCTGATGAGAGAAAACCACATTTAATAATAATAATAATAATAAGTTTACCTAAATACACAAATGTATTAGGATGTAAGTAAAAGGACCAGCAACCCAGCCACTTATATTACTCCAAAAAAAAGTCAAGTAGCAATGGCATCGCCACATTACCGATAAAAAAAAACATTGACATAACGAACCAATTTAATTTTCAACAGGTATCTTTTTGTCATGGTCACAGTAAAAACACCAAATGCACAAATCTAAAACACCGTAATGGGTAACACACAACATCCATCCTCCATCTTGGAAAACCCATCGGTAGTAAGAAGTGTTTTCCAAGATGGAGGATATTTTAGATTTGTGTATTTGGTGTTTTTATTGTGACATGACAGGAAGGAGACAGTTGAAAATTAAATTGGTTCGTTATGTGAATGTGGTTTTCACTCATCAGGCACGAGTTTTTCACTTCTTAAAATATTAAAAGGAATTTTCAACAAAAAGCGTTGAAAACACTGCAGGAAAAACCGTCCGCATTTGAAAATACACGTTTATGGTGTCGGGCTCAAAACGACTGTGAAAAATGTGAAAATATGTGAAAAATTAGGTTCAGTTTGAAAATTGTTGAAAAAATGTGAAAAAAGGCGAAAACTATATGAAAAAAAAAAAAAGATTTCCACACCAGCGTAGACATTAAACGTGTTCAACAGGTCGGCGTACGAAATAACACAAAGTCTAAAGGAGGCTACACATATGGCAGCGGAAAGAGATAGAGAGAGCATTGATGAACTGAAAACCGCGCTGCAAAAGGGAAATTGTACAAAAGTAAAATCCCTGTGTAGCCTATACACAATGTCGAGGAAGTAAATAAAACCTTCGTTGGCCCGTAACTGCACAAAAGCACGCTATGATTAAAAAAAATGTGCGAACATTTGCGAAAAGTTAATCAGATTAGCTATGTAAATAAAAGTGGGAAATAAAGTGTTTTTAATGCGAAAAAAATTTGAAAAATGATGTGAAGTTGGTAACACGCCTAATGTGTGAAATATCAGAGTGGTAAAGCGATTTTAATTTTGGTTTCGAATGGGGGAAATTCGAATAGGGGAAATTAATCCTTAGAAAGTATTTGAAATTCAAATAAATTTTGGTATCTGGATGGTGATGTCTTTCATTTACTGACTTCCATTACCATTCTTCAGCCCGATCAGTTGCTACTTAATTTTGGTCTATTAGTTTGAACATTTGCCGTCTATTAATTTTAGGAAAATAGGAAATTAGCCAAGAGCGAAAATCATACACTAAAAATAACATAGTTCCAAAAGCCACCTTTATTCACTTACGTTTCGTCGGAGTGGCATGACCCGGATTAGAACCGGCTATCCAGTACGCCCCCAGATCACTTACATAGCGCCTTAATCGCTATGGCCACATCCTCCACTGGCTTAAAGGTGAAGGTGCATAAAGGTGGCTTAGTGAACTACGTTATTTCTAGTGTACGATTTTTGCTCTTGGCTAATTTCCTATTTTCCTTAATATTATTTCCAGCGATTTATGTCTATTTATTGTCTATTAATTTTAACATTTGCTTTATCTAACCTTTTAGCTTACGGTAGCATTTAGAGTGACCATTTAGATAACCAGGTTTACGATCCGTTTCGATGTTGGCAGGCGAACTTGTATTCCAATCCAATAATTCCTGAACAATAGCATCCTGATTTTTTACCGTATCTTATACAGTTTTTATTTTTGCACCGTAATTTTTCTTTGAATTTAGTTAAAGGCAAATTTACGGTGGAAAAAAACCCGCTATAAAAAAAACGGTGAAAAATCAGGATGATATTCTAGTTCAGGATTTATTGGATTGGAATATAAGTTCGCCTGCCAATAGCGAAACGGCTCGTAGACCTGGTTATCTTAATGATCACTCTAAATGCTACGTATATAAGCTAAAAGGTAAGATAAAGCAAATTATCCAATGCGTCGATGGTATATTCCAATACGTTGTTGACATATTAAAATTGTTCATCTTTACATCTGGAGATTGTAAGACCTTGTTTTGGACTTTTTCCATTTTCATCAGACCCATTTTGGAACATGCTATCACGGTTTGGTCGCCCCATCTTGCTAAGGACGTTGAGCATGTGGAGCTTATACAGCGAAAGTTTACAAAAAAAATTGTCGGGCTTAACCAACTTAAATTACAGAGAACGACTAGAAATCTTGGGAGCAGGACACACTGGTATTACGCAGACTGAAGTGTGGCCTCGCCTTAACGTACTCCTTACTGCATGACCGGTTCGAGGTTACCTATGGACACTTTTTTCCCTTAGACTCGTGTAACGTTACCAGGGGTCACCCTCTCAAATTATCGATACTCCCATTTTTAAGAGATTGTAGAAAGTTTCTCTTCTCAAATCGTGTGGTGAAAATTTAGAACGGGTTTCCAGTAGAGGTAGTTACAGCTCCATCCCTTCATATTTTTAAAATTAGACTATCGAAACATAAACCATACTCGGGGTGTCTGGCGACCTGGAAATCCTAGAAAACCTGGAAAAGTAGGTAAATTTGTAGCTCTGGAAAAGTCGTAGAAAAGTCAGGAATTTTAACCAAAAGTTCTGGAAAGTGGGTGAAAACCACATTGACATAACGAACCAATTTAATTTTCAACAGGTATATCTTCCTGTCATGGTCACAATAAAAATACCAAATACACAAATCTAAAACACCTTAATGGGTAACACACAACATCCATCCTCCATCTTGGTAAACTCATCGGTAGTAAGAAGTGTTTTCCAAGATTGATGATATTTTAGATTTGTGTATTTGGTGTTTTTATTGTGACATGACAGGAAGGAGACAGTTGAAAATTAAATTGGTTCGTTATGTGAATGTGGTTTTCACTCATCAGGCACGAGTTTTTTACTTCTTAAAATATTAACAGGAATTTTCGACAAAAAGCGTTGAAAACACTGCAGGAAAAACCGTCCGCATTTGAAAATACACGTTTATGGTGTCGGCTCGAAACGACTGTGAAAAATGTGAAAATATGTGAAAATATGTGAAAAATTTAAACTAGTATGTCAACCAATGTCTAATGTTATGAAAATTCAATTTTTGAAACGGTCCTTTTCATGATTGGAGTGGTGACGAGCTGAAGCCCGGTGTTAGGTGTATAGAAGACAACTTTCTCTTTAAGCCTAAGCGACGTTTAACTGACGATATAAAGAAAAAAGTATTAATTTTCAGGCGATGCAGAATGGTTGCAAAAAAATTTTCACTGACAGAACTGAATGAATACAGCTGTCATGCACACAAAAGTAAATTAATTTTCGGCTTATTATTCCCTGGCTTGTTCACAATTTAAAAGGGTTAAAACACCAAAAATTGCGGAGACAGCATTAAGTTGTTGATCTGCCGGCCGCCATCTTGGAGTGACATAATGGCGGCTGGTTATTACTCCAAGACGGCGGCTAGTAGATCAACAGCTTAATGCTGCCTCCGCATTTTTATTGTGAACAAGACATGGGATAATATGCCGAAAATTAAATTACTTTTTTGTGCATGACTCTTGTGGGCACCCTGTTTTGTCAGGGAACATTTTTTCAATCATAGAATTTTACAGCAGGAAAAGAAAAAAGCTGGCATAAACAGGGCCGGATTAAGGTTACTTGGGGCCCTAGAAAAAATTCTTGAGGGGGCCCTCCCTCCCCTTCCTGTAGTTATCTTCCAAGTAAACAGCTCCTTCTCTAGGGGCAAATGGAAAAAATTGTGGTAAGGGAAAGCATTTTTGTATTTTTGGATTTACTTGTCAAGTTGTCAGCTTACCTTTTAGAATTTTACTGTTCAATACTTTCTCATTATTCTGCTCATTCTCCCCCCCCTCCCCCCCCTCCCCCGTACACTGCTCATTCAACGGGAAATACTGAAGGTCGCATGTCAGAGGACTAACGGGTTTTCTCTTGGAATAACATGGCTTCCTATAACAGGCTTCCTCATCATGATCAGAAAAGATCGAGGAAGAAGATTTTGTATTATATTAGAAGCAAAAACAGTAGTTTACAAGTAAAGAGAGGAGTGACAATTGGGAGTTGAGCGGACGACAATGACTTGTGAAGGAAATACATGAATTGTTCCTAATTGAATTTTCCGACATGATTGTTACAATAGGAAGGTTTATAGGTCAATTTATTGTTAGCATTACGATGCAGTACACCATCCACTCAATTCTAAACTAACAAACATTATTAGAGAAATTTTGTTTTTCTGAAAAAGTATTCAGCAACCCCATTAGAAATTCGGGGCGCGGGACAAAAATTCCCTAATGTCCTTGCTTTAATCCGGCCCTGGGCATACAATTAAAACAGTTGAAAGTAAAGCAATAGTAGTTCCGTTAAACAAAATTGCAAAACTGGAAACCAAGTGAAGAAGCTCAGTGGTTATAATTAAATGTAAGAGAAAACACTGATTTAAAGTCTGCGAAACCACTCATTTTACAACCACTAGCTGTATGAACACTGATTTAACGGCTGTAATAACCACTGATTAACGGCTATATAACCACTCATTTAAAACCAATCACGTTATAAATTAGATGGTTAGCGTTGAACAGCAGGTTATTACCGTTAGATGTATACAAGGGCGCCCACAGAACAGCAAAAAGAGGTGGGTTCGAAAACTCAAAGGGCAATCGTACACGAAGTCAGCGACACGAATAAGGTTTACTCGTTGGGCGCGATGCTAGGCTGTCTTGGAGAGAGTAACACATTTCGCCCTCTGGTGGCATTGATAAAAGCAAGTGCTATTTTACCCACTTTTTTCGAGAAGTGGCATTACTTGCTTATCTACTTCGTAACCGACTTTGCCGACTGCACCAAACATTATGTCTGGCAAAGTGACTTACAAATTTCCCTGACCTTTCCAGGTTTTCCTGGTCAATTTTAACTTTTATGCAAGAGTTATTTTGACATTTTTCTACACCAATTTTAAAATTTATAGACAGGCCTATTCCAAAGTATTGCCCCTTTTACACTGAGGAGAAGTTTTCCCTGTATCCGAAGGCGTGTTGGAAACGAAAGATTTCATTTTAACATTTCAAAAAACACAACAAAAATTTACAAATAAATAGCTTAATACATACATAGTTATTTACATACTTCATTTATAATCATGTTACATTTGTTGTTTCTAGTTTCCTTCTTATTTCGTATGTTAATTTATTAATTTTTTTTATTGTGGTTTATTAATGAACATATTTTTTAATTCCGATTTAAGTTTCCCTTTATTATTATAATTTATCATCTCGTTTGTTAAAAATCACAGGGATATAATATTTTTTATTTCTTTGATCATATTTATTTTCCCATCTAGGCAGTTCAAATCTTACAGAATTTTTCTTAGCCTACTTTGTTTTTCAAGATTGCAGTTTTTGTATTTATTTATGTAATAATTATTTGTTGTTATTATACGATCTCTTAACTGAATTATCTTTAATATTTCATTTTGCTTAAAAATTTCTGCTGTAGACAAAACGTTGTTTCCAAACAAAACTTTAACAATTTTGTTTTGGAAATTTGTAGCCTCTTAATTATGAAGTCAGATGCAAAACCATACGTTTCAATGCCATATCTTATGTTACTTTCTATCCATGCCATGTAGAGTATTTTTTTTATTTTTATTATTTAAAATTTTTTTGACATGATGTATCTTTGCTAGTAAAGCCCTTAATTTGCGCTGTAACATTATAATACGTAATTTGAAATCCCAATTTGTGTCTATAGTTAAACCCAGATATTTCACTTGTTGTTCTGAACTCAACTTGCTACTTGTATTTATGCAACTTACATTCCTTTCATTTTCTAACATATAATTACAGTTTGTTCCGTGTACAAACACTTTTACCTCATTCTTCATATTCATCTTTGGTACTGTTATACTCATGAAACATGTTTTGTTTTCACTTATGTACATTTCATTTTCCATTAGCCAACAATTTAATAAATCAAAATCATATTGTATATTTTCTATCATTTTTTCTCTATCATCATGTATGGAAATTAACATCATGTCGTCCGCAAACAAAAATAAAAATGTGTTTTCAATACCTTCTTCTATATCATTTATAAAAATCAAAAACAACAAGGGTCCCAAAACAGACCCTTGTGGAACTACAAACTCAGTATTTGATTTATTACTTATTTCATTTTCGATTTTAACCATGGCATGTCTATTTGTCACATAACTCTTAATAATATTAATATTAATAATAATAATAATAATAATAATAATAATAATAATAATAATAATAGTTTTACACTACATATAATAACTTTCTGCGTAAAAAGGGGCAACCATCCTCGGGGGGGGGGGGGGAGGAGGGGGGAGTAGTGATGGTTTGAACCTCAATAGCTGCAAAGTAGGTTATAAACATAGATTTAACGGCTGTATAACCACTAGCTGTACAAACAATGATTTAACTGCTGTTTAACCACCACTGCGCATGATGGTGTGTTTCAAAACATTTTCATGGCTGTATGCATTCTACTGTTAAAATTAAGGTTCATTAAAATAATGTTCTCAGTTAAACGTATTTACTGTCATTATTTTCACGTACAATGGGGCGTAGATGTCGTAGCTCCAAAGCCAAAAATTAACGGATGCTACTTGCTTGGTCAACTACCGAATAGAAACGAAATGGGACATTCGTGGCAGCCATTTTGTCTAACTGACAATATTGTGGTAGGTCGGGCAGGTTAGTTTACTGGCCATGCGTAGTTTCACTCAAATATTTACTAATTAAAGAGTAAAAGTGGTATACTCCGATTGTAGTCGGATGTATGCCAATGAAAATAAGCAGTAATATAAGGCATGGAAAATGGACAAAGACAACAGACAACCGGCCATGGCCTGTAAATATCCGGCCCGAATTACAACAATATCGGGGGGGGGGGGGGGCAGACAAAATGGCCGCAACGAATAACCACTTTATTTCTTCGACGTCTGTTCGGGAATTGGCCAAGCAAATCGCATCGGTGAATTTTTGTTCGGTGAGTCCCGCCATTGCTGCCAGGTAGCGGCAACTGACAAAAAAGCTTAATAATTCACTTAATCCCAGGTATCACCCGGAAAATAGCTTACACGTGCAAATAAATAAATTTCCGTATTTTTGCCACAAAGCTATTAAATTACTCGACTGCATCTAGCTCTAGTAAATAGCGATCTACCCCAACACAAAACTTGTTAAGGATTCCCGCCAAGCTTTTCGGCCGTGTGAAGTCGCGATATCAAACGCCAAGCTCTTTCGCCAAGCTAATCCCACCGAGTAATAGTTCAAAGGTTAAATGAAACGTATGACAATGGGGCACCTGAGCACTCGCGATTGCCGCCAGGAGGAGTCGTGTACTACTGGTCCTTTACTCTCTTCTCGCGTGGAAGCAATGGCTGGCGTTCAGTACGAACCAAGACGGATCGAGCAGCTCAAGCCCAATTTATTGCGACATGGAGCTTCGACACATGGAAAAAAACAAGACTTGACAGACGAGGTTGAAAGTTACTTCATACTGAATATTAAATGTAAAATATGCACGGTGGCTACTAAATAAACAGT
>JAHWFP010003558.1:0-15421 GCA_023313725.1 Lithobius niger
CTTGAGAAATTAATGTAAAAAAAAATCTAACGTGGTTAGCGTACTTAACCATATAATTTAAACGTGGCCCATACAATCTTTCCCCTTTGCACGTGACGCCCGTGCTTTATCAACTGCAGCCTTCAGTTATAATTGAACAGTTGACTAGTCTCTCGAGCACGGAACTCAACTGTTATCAAATTAATATTGAACGTCCAGACTCACCCTCTAAAGTAATTATTGTGCTAAATAATTTAAGGCGGCGACTGATGCACAAATCTGGCAAAAGTGGAAGTGTTAGTAGGTAGACTGGCGATTAGCTCGTTTAGGCTAGGATGCCTCCGAAAATGAGGTTATGTTGTAGGTCAGATTTATTTGTTTGAGCCAGCCAGCAAGCATTGTGTTGTGTGGTGCCAAGCTAAAAGCTTCATGTGTGGCTGAATGTACATAGAGTAGGTGGGTAAGGTTGTATGGTGGGTTGGGTCCAATCGATTTTTCACTTCCTGGGGTCACTGCAGGTCTTATTATTCCCAGGATGCAGCTTGTGGGATTTGATTGTCCCAAGTTTACCATCTTTTTTTTTTTTTTGGCCGTGTGCGAGTTGTAAACTCATTAAAAGTTGTTTTTGTTTTAATTTGGTGCGATGGCATGTTTTTTTTTTTTTTTTAATTACTGCCAAGACATTTTTAATGGCGTTTTAATTGTTGAGATGTACCATGCAGAGAAACAGATGTTAGACAAAGTACCCAATTACGAGTTCAGGGTCGTCTAATTCGGTAAGGAGTGAGAACTTCCAGTTTTAGGATGAGATGAAATTGTAGGTTTGTGTGTGTTGACATCACGTAGCCTAATTTTAGGAGAAAAACTTTTTACTGTAGGGATTAAATTTCGTGTAGGTTGTAAAAATAATGGTTAAACATAACTGCACAACGAATTGACGGTTTTTACCTTCCTTGGCTTATAGGCAAAAATTAACTTTTTGATGTACCGGCCAGTGGCCAGCAGATGACAAAAGTTTAGTCGCCACAGTAAAATTTTAGTCAACACAAAGGAAAGCCCTTCACGCCTTCCTAGTCACAAAACAAAACTGCAATATTAGGGGGGGGGGGGGGGAGGCCAACTTCTTAAATTGATTATACCCCAGCTCCTGTGAACAAACTAAGCTTCAGCAGCCGTAGGCCTCTTTATTGCTGAATCTGAAGAGCAAATGCAAATGTTTTTGATGGTAGTAATTTTAATTCCATTCATACGCTTGGAATTAAAAAAAAAATAATTTAAAAAGCTAATTTGAAGACATTAAGGACTCCATCAAACAATCACAATTGAATAACTAGCAGATTTTTGTTATATCAAAAGTGGGAAGCTCTTAAATGCTGTCAAGCTTGTCATGACAAGTGGCCAAAATGGCCACTGGTGCTAAATTTTTAGTGGCCAAATAGCAGCATTTATTCGCCAGTGCCAATTTTTCCCTATACTTGGCTATATTCTCAGCAACAGAACTTTCTGCGACACCAAGTGTCAGAAAAAAATATCTGCAGCTAATCTTTTTTTTTTTTTTAAATACAGTTACCCTCATGTTTGTTTGTTTTTATTGAATAACTTTTCAGTGCTTTGTCCAATTGATCTTGCTACCCCACCAATGAAAGGTCTCGTCGAGACGATTAAAATGGTTACTTATATTGGAATGTCAAAATCGGTGAAAATGGCAAAAATTTGGCCAAAATTTATCCACGTCAGCCTTCATCTGTTGCGCGTCGCATAGATTCTGTTACGGGGCCTATATTTTTGTTTTCTTTCTATTGGTTTGCGTTCATTGCAGCCGATGTTTTTTAATAGTTTTCCTTTGAAATTACTAGTTTAAAACTATTTAGCCACAATATCCCCCTCGCGATTACTTCATCCAAATCCTAACATTATGCCCAAGCATATTTATGGGTTTGGCCTATGGAGTTAATGGATGCTGGTTAATTTAATTTTTGAGTAGCCTGGATTAATAAAAATATATATATATCTGGTTGATATTGAAATAATATTTGACGTTCGTTAAAAATACCTACCTATTGCCATTGTGTGGGAGTCTCTGTGCGGCACACAGGATTGTATTGCAAATTAGCCCTCAACCAGAAATTTCTTTGAAAGGTTGGGCTTAGTTGAATTTCTGGGTTAGATGAGAAAAATTCGGCTTCCGTACCCAATTACGTAATGTTGAACAACATTCATGCTACATAGTTAGAGACCCATGAAAGACTACGTTGGTGTGAATGCATGGCACAATGGTTTTTCGACCATTATTTGGAAGATGTATGCATGCTTGGTGGGTGCTATTTGAATTGTCGTGTTTTCTGTCAGTGTCTGCAGGCTCGTTTGAATAAATATGAGTCGGTCTAATGATTTTTTTTTTCTTTGATTAATTTCCCCGATTGGTGTGTAACTTTTTCCAGGTCTGGTCAGAGGTTTACACGAGTTTTACACGAGTTTACACGAGTTTAAACTCTTGAATCCCTGACCATTTTTGTGGATTTTCTGCATTATTCACAAATCCGGCACAGAGTTGATGTGGAAAATTTAGAAATAATCGAAAAATGGATAGTTATCCTAAATAAAGGCAGACACAGGAGTGACCAGATGCCCTTTCGCTTTGCTTCGTGCCGCACCTGTCACTAAAAAAAAAAAACAGAAAAGGGTGGGTAACGTTATTAGAACAGTTTTTATGCGTTATCATTTTTGCAATAATTTAGCCAAATATTGACCTATTTTGACATTCAAAATCATTAAAACTGTTTGAATTGTTTTTCCGAGAGTGCTATTTATTATCCCAGGATCCCGACAGCAGATTTGGGGGGGGGGGGGGGGGGGGGGGTGCGGGTTCCCACACCCCCCCCCCCGCCACAGTTTTTTCGTTCGGAGAAACGTTTACCGTAGATCAGCTGAAATAATTCTGCTTCTGGAGGGGGGGGGGGGGTAAGCGTGAGACGCAGGTTCCCTACGACCCCCGCAGACCGTTTTTCCGTTCGGAGAAACGTTTACCGTAGGACAACTGAAATAATTCTGCTTCTGAGGGTATGTTCTAATACGGTAACTACGGCCCAAAATTGAGGAGGAGAGATATACACCATCTACCTCGGTCGGAAAAGAACTGGAAGTAGACGAAGCTGGTAAACTGCCAAAAAAAAAAAGGAGTTATTCGAAATAAAATATGGCTCCTGTCGCGAATTAAGTCTCAGACCCGGTTTTCCCCACCCCAAAATTTTTTGTCTTCAGGGCACCCCTGCTAAAAGTTAATCGTCCAGCCTTTCGAACCAGTTTCTTTGCAGTCAGATTATGATGATGATTGCTACTGGCAATATCAAGCGGGAAGTATTTTTTATAACGCTTCCTTTAGCTGGGCTACGTTCGCGACCTTGGCTCGGGGAGAGTTTACAGTTACATCAAGGAAGCTCGTAAATGACCCGGGGCCGGCGATAACTTATGCATGAGACCTCCTGATGTGTAGGAGTCGGCTCGCTGATGTCTGTGGTGTACAGCAGAGCTTATTGTTCTCGTGTTATCGTTGCCAGTGTTGGGTGTGTTCCTCTTGAATGACCAAATAAAGAAATGAAAATGAGATGTGGTTCTGGGCGAATTCGCTATTTCAGTGGTGATTACGAGGAGGTACAAACCAAAAAAAAAATGTGATACGATATCATTCATTATTTCACAAAGTGGAAAGTTGTTTCTGAACAACCAATTACACGGCCTGAGCGGGCCTGAGTAAAAAATAATGCTCTATCAGCTAAACTTTTTGGGTCCTCTTGTTGTACAAGGAATAGCAGTAGCATAATAAAAGTAATAGACCACGGTCCACAGTTTCAAACCTGGATGAGCATGTATAGCGTATGACCGTTTCGCGCTAATTTTAATCGTTTGTAATTTTCGATGAATTCTGTTTTGCCAAATAAATTTTTTTTTAATTGCGTGACTCCCTCACAGGGGCGTACTGGGAGGGCCATTTAGTCCCGGGAAATGTGTAATGCCCCTTGCTTGTGGCATTAACAACAGGCCCTCAGAGCATAGACCAGTCGGGAAACCTCCCGTTTTCCCATACAGCCAGTATGCCTCTGCTCACTCAACGCTGTCACACTTGCTGTGGCTGAACATAACATCAGAAACTGGTACTGATCACAAATTACTTCCAATGAGGAATGTATCATTAACTTCCCCTATACCGTATTAGATTTTTAAAGAATGTTTCTATTCAGCAAAATGGGATTCGGTTGTACGGAAGTTCCCCTTCTGCCGAATTTTAATCAGGCTTATACAATATTCGTTTATTTCAGTTGACCTTGACGTATCCTTTCAAGGCCATTGCGCTTTCTCCCCATTTTTTAGACCACTATTGTTCATTGCTGGCACTCCACCAAGTTGCCTGATGAAGCTTCGCACCATGGCGAAGTGTCGTCTAGGGTAGTGTTAGAGCCTGCCGGCTGATGCTCCTACAGTGGCTGTGACATTATCTAAGACCTTGGCTTTGCTCGATTTCCCCCATTTGATTCTCCATATTTTGCCCTCATTTGTTCCATACAAACATTAGCTTCCTTACTGGATGTAAGGCTGTATGAAATTTATTTACTCGTAAAGGCATTATCAAACCAGAAACAGAATACTCCAGTGTTGGTTTATGTCTTGTGGAATGAACCCTAACGAACTACCTAAAAGCTCGTCTCGGGTTTAATTTTTATGGGAGCCATTAATAGTGTACCCTAGTTAATTGCGAACTGTTCCTAACTTCCTGTACGAACTCGTAAATAAAAAGCTATGTAGGCTTCGTAATCTGAAATGCGAGCATTCTAATCCATGATATCTGAAATCCTTTAACTATGCTGAATTGTAATAAATGCATCGGAAAGATAGGCTACTAGAGTTGAAAGGTATCGTTAGCAACCCTTCCCAATGTTGGTCGCCACTCGCCATTTAGCGAGTGGAAATCAACAGTTGGCGACTTGGAATTTAGCCTTACTCGCTAAAATTGCGACTACCGACAGAGCATGCCACTAAAAAAGGGTTAAGACGAACGGTTTGCGGCGTTATGCTCAGATTTGTAAGGGCTATATAACAGGATTTAATGAATTAATACTGGAGT
This sequence comes from Lithobius niger, assembly GCA_023313725.1. Lineage (NCBI taxonomy): Eukaryota > Metazoa > Arthropoda > Chilopoda > Lithobiomorpha > Lithobiidae > Lithobius > Lithobius niger. The sequence goes on from JAHWFP010003558.1 coordinate 5,099, forward strand.
TAAAGAAAATTGCACAATTTTGTTAATGCATAAATTAGAGAAACCTTGCATCATACAAGATGTATTTAGCATGTGGCGAGTAGAAATTGTGAAATGCGAGTGCTTTGTAAGGTCTATTGGCCAAGTACCGACTGCTACTAGATTGACATTCGAAAGGGTTGATCGTTAGCTACAGATGCAAGGTTGCAGGTCTCCGATGGGAAAAGTGATTAGCTAAATTGCGTTAGATTGCTTTGGTTTTGAATAAGTCTTCAAAATTTGCAGTTTTAAATATTGATCGTTTTCCCTGCCCACCACAATCTTGTACCAAATTAATCAAATGAGGGGTGGATTATGCCAAAATATCAAATAAGGGTTGGTCTCGAGGCAAGCTGGGAAATTTGTTGTCAGTGTCCACTTTCATTTCTTTTAAAATGCGGTCGTCGGAGACTACGGTTTAGGCCAGTCGGGCTTTCCCATCTCCCTGGCCCTTGCCAGTCCATCTAATTCATTTTATGCTTTGTGCACTACTTCCGAACTCTAGCATGTCATCTGGCCGTTAAGCGATCACATCATCTTGTTACATAACGTTTATAATGACGTGTGTACGTATTTCACAATGGCGGGCAGATCAATGTGCCACGTTCATGAACCTCGTTGGCGGAAAGCGTCATTCAGAGCGTTCACAGGCCTGGTGATTTAGTTTTAAGAATTAGGCCTAGGCTACCATTAAACGGAAACTCTTTGTAAGGAGTTTTCTGAACTTGTTTTCTATAGCCAATAGTTTTAGTTATTGAGCCAATGTTAAGTCTGTACGACAGCTTGCAGATGCCTAGAAATTTGGCCACTGACTAATGGGTTTTTAATGTGTAACTGCTCACAATTCTTTTTGCCTTGCATGCGATGTCTAGCCCATTTTTTTCTACGTTCATAATTTTTCGTTGTTTGGAGGTGGTGTATCTTCCCTTCATATATAGCCTATTCTCCCCTGGCTGTAAGTGCACTAGCCACATAATATGAGACTAAAGACTATGTGGTACATACTCCGTCAATAGTAGAGATCTGATCCTAGCTGTTGCTTGCAAGATTTTTTGCTGGTAAACTGTTTGGTTAAGTTCAGATTCAGAATTGAGCTGGTTCATCTGCTCGAGCGTTTGAAGTAGTTTGCTTCATATTTCTGTAAGAAGAAATTTCAGGCAAATAAAAAAAAATAGTTATCATTCCAGGGTATCTGGAAAACTTGGCAGACAAGTTAAGGAACATTGTGCCATAAACTTTGATGACAAACAGTTAAAAATATTCTTTAGTCACTTTTGTGAGTGTTGGTTCCAAACTCTGGTTGTGAGGCTACAGTTCGAAAATTAAGCTCGATGAATCAATTTAATGAGCCCATAAAACTAACTGGATGGTGTTTGCATGTATAGTGTAGCCATACGGAAATTAGACAGCTTAGTTGGGACTTCCAATCACTTAGCCACCCACGCAACTCGGCCTCTGTAATTGATTTATGCTCACTTGTGTGTGGGAATTGTTGTAATGGGCACGCTTGAGTAGGCAGACACAATAAAATTTCCCCAAATAGAGTTTGCTTGACGTGTTAGCTTGTAGGGATGGATCGGTTTCATTTTTTGACTTTGGTTCTGGTTTCCGTTTTCACGCACACAAAACCGCGGTTTTTGCCATCATCTACCCAAACCAGCTATTTCTAGTTTGTTTTCTTGTAACATTAGTATCACTAGCTTCTACCACACTCCTGCTTTCACTTTCAGCAGCGTCATAGACTATGGGCCTAGCTATGGCACCATTTTCTTCTACTATTTTCTTTTTAATGACTGTCACTTATACGTACAAAATGATAAATATTAAAACAAATTAGGAAAACAGATCAATTTTTGATTTTTCGAACACCGTACAAAAAACCGACACAAAATCCGAATTGGTTTCGGTTTTCAGTAAAAACCGAAAATTCTGTTTCAGTTTCGGTTACCATCCCATCCCTATTAGCTTGGCCATAAGCTAAGTGTAGCCTAGTGAAGGGATACATCTGCCAACACCAATACATAAGCTGATTGGGCTCCTATCCAATTTTTGTCGATAGCCCGACTTCATGTGGAGTACATTCGCAAGACTTGAGCCTACTCACCTATCAGGTTTTTGGTTATTGGTGGGCAGGAAATTCCTCTCACCCCTCCCCCTTTTGAACCCAGTAGTACCTATCGAAAGAAAGTCGATTCTTAACCCACTTTAGATTTAGCAGTAGGCTAGGCAAGCACCGTCTGGTCCCCCCATTTGAAGGATGATATAACCTTATTGAGTCTTCACAGCAACATTTCTCCAAGTCTGTTTAGAAAACCTTTCATATGCCAAGAGACTGGAATGAATGAAATTAGATTAGCTTTATTTGTGGCATCTAAAGACAGATTTGTATCCAACAAATTCATTGTTGTATGGTCTGGTTGATGTTGACGAAAGCAACTTCTTTGATCTCCGTGCTGATAAGGCAGGGCTCCTGCGTGTTATAAAATTCTTTGATTTTAACGAAATGCCATAGATTTGTCATAAATATAACGCAATAGAAATTTATTGAAAATGCTGCGAAAAAATTAACACAAAGTATGAAATGCCGTAAGTGGCCCACAAGGAAGTCAAAATTCTAAAAACGCCCTGGCTTCTGGAGGGAGTGGGCAGATGTCCCCTCCCCCATCTTGTAATGTTCACAAGGTTTTGAAGAGAAACTGTTACATAGTTCCACACTTCCTAAAAAAAAAAAAAGGTCTGTGGTACAAACAAGGTTTGAAAACCACATCTTGTTTTCAAGTATTAAACCAGACTTTCCTTTCTTTGAAAATCTGAGTCTTTTCAAATATTTGGAAACCTGTATCAGGACTAAGATTTATTTAATTTGGTTATGTAGCATCCACAGGTAGTCCGAGCGGTCACTACTTTGGGGTGAGGGGTTGGTATATTTATTTTTGTACCTGAGGTGGGTGGAAAGTGTAAAAATATTTTCCAGGACCTTGGAGGGTGTCATAAAAAATAGGTCACATTTTCGTTTTGCCCAACCACCTCTCCACTTCCCCCTTGCCAAGTCACCAAGTGTGTTAAAAATGAAGACAAGATGTTGATTTGTCATAAAATTGTTATGAAATTTGGATCAGTTTTGTCATTATATTAAAAAGGGATTTAAGAGTGGGAGCCCTGTAACATGGTCGTGCTCTAAAACTTGTTGCGGGAGCTTTTCACACTGACTGCTGGAAATACGTTTTTGCTAACATAGTGCACTGTAGAGTGATCTAACTGACGAGTTGGTGATAACTGTCTCATAATTCTTTATGAAGCTGCGGTATGTGTACAATTCTCAAAGTGGGCCTATCTGGCTTAACGTATAGTCTTTCTATACCGTTGTTAGTAGGTTGTTTTAACACTTATTAGCACCACACGGGCTCATTTTTAATTTAATTGATATTCTTGCCATGTTTCTGTATTGTTAATTTTAAAAAAAAATTGTAGAACATTATTCTGTTATTTGGTGTTTTACAACTTTATTTCGCTAGTACATCTTCATCTTGATTTTGGTTGCTTACCAACCACAGGCTGGCCATTACTGACCCCGGGTGCACTTCAGACCTGTGTGCTCTCCACCAAAATGCTTTATAATTATTTATTTATTAGCATAATGTTTCCATCATGTTCTCTGTGTAGAATGAGATGTTAGGAGCACCTTTCATAATTTTTCTTCACATGGCAGTTACAAGTAAATTACACTCAAAACCTCTGGCAGACTGACATTTAAACATGACCTTTAAAATGCAGTAAAACTATTAGGCTAATGCATTGTCATACAGCAATACTGGAATCCACACAAAATAAGCATGCATTTTTGTACACCAAACAACTAAATGGCCTTCGTGCTTCAAATTAGAAGAACTATCGAGCTGAAACCGCTCAAGAGACGTAGCTAACTTCAAAAGTTACATTGTGAAGCTAGATTAAAAACACCAAATGAACCTCAGACTGTATTTTTGATGTTTACATTATGAAGGTAAGTCAAGATGGTTAGCGTAAAGTTTTGAATTTTAAAGCCATAAAATTCATGGTAATGAAACCCAATGCATGAAGCGCCCAAATATTATTACTGTAGCAAAGTACTACAATCAAACAACTAATGCAAGATCAGTACCAGATAATAAGATATTTGGGTATGAACATTACTGCCAAAATATGACAGAACCCCACTAGTGTGCCGGCCGTCAAGTTATATAGCGATCTTCATTACAATGAAACAAAATTAGTAGGTAATGGTTGTAAAGTAAAAACAAACAAATTTGTATGTTTTGTCTACAACTTGCGGAAACTGTGCTGCCGTGTATTTTTTATAACTTTTTTCCAAGGTAATTTTTTTAATCGTCATATTCAAAGCAGCATATTTATATTGTACACTCCTCCCGATTGGCTTTCCTGCATAACTCTGTTTTGCAACTTAACTTCAGACGTGTGTACAATGTTGCTAAGGAATTCCTTTTCCTATTTTTTCCTTCTTGAGAGAGAGTTTTGCTACGTTCAGTCTAACTTAAGTAAATGTTGCAAAAAGCGATTTTGCTCAGAATGCTCGAATATAGTGAGATGGTACATCCTTTTGAGAGTTTTCTTTGCGAAAGTGCTCTTAGCTTATCTGAAGCTTATTTGTACTCCGCTTGGCACTCCATTCCCCGTTTAAAGGGAGTCTTAAAACTTTGACTTCGTCAGTGACAAGGATCACAACTATATTTTATTGTAGCAATTTTGGCTTTTTCGTAAACCAATTTCTTAGCCAAATTGCAAAAAGTTGTATTCTTTTGGCGATAGGCGTAAACTCTGAAATATGTGTATCCAGCAATTTACCTAATATAATTTTGCTTTCATGTAAAAAAAATGTAGGCCTAGGCACCTTATTTTTTTTAGCTGTTATAACTACAATATTTGGTCAAAACATTAGCCAGGAGTAAGAATATATTGCACTAAGCTGGATAAATTGGTGGCCTTGCCCGAGGCTAATTCAAAACCACTACCAAGTTGTAGTCTTCATTAATATTAGGCCTACACTAAAGCTATCAGAAGGGTAAGGCTAAGTCGTATGGTGACAGGCAAACAATGAACCACACGATTAGAATTTTCTGCCTGAAAGGAAAAAAAGCAATAATAAGGATGTCCTTTCTCGTTGTTGCTGCATGGTTCCCTTCGTTTTGACATTAATTTCCTGAATCGTTTTTGCAGTAACTTCCGGACCTTATGACTGAATGCAACATGAGCGGATATTGAGTGGTGTTGGCGAAATATTAAAATTATTTATTAGCAGCTGCTCGTAGCTCAATGAGAAAGGCAATTTCAGTGGTGAACACTTGTATATCTTAATTTCGGCTTAATTTTACACTCCTAACTTTAAAGAAAAAACAAACAAACAAATCAAGATCCGTTCGTGTTTATTGAATTTAAGCACATTCTTAACATTTTTGAACCCCCAAAACTTCACACAATGTTCCTAAACCTCAGTCTAGACATTATTTTGGTTATTAGATCCACTAGTCTGTGCCATTGTCGAGCATCTGTGTTAGATAGTCTGTTGTTACTTTTTTAAAGTTTTGGAATGATATTTTTGTCGTTTTGGGGAATAAGCTTATAATTGTAAAGGAATATACCTCCCAGCGCCATTTTTCTCGATCCTCCACATCAAGTACGGCCCCAAAGGTCTATTTACTTACCGTTAGTCTTTCCCTTGCTAAATATCCGTTTTAAAATGTGGCGTCTAGGAGATTTTTTGTTGATGTGTATATTGGGGAACTTTCTTTACGTTCTTCCAGAACGTGTATGATTCTTTGCGCGCCTACAATGACCTTGAAGTTTTATCTGTGTGTGCGCAGTACTAATTTTAATCGTTTGCTAGTTATTAGTATGAGATCAAAAATCTAAAAGACTACCGTAATGCAGTAAAAATTAAAATTAATTATTCCAATAGATGACCGAAGCAAAATAAGACACTAGCCTAGAAAATTATAAATTGTGATGTTAAAATGCGAGACTCATTCCGGTTTGTGACGACACCTAACTTGATTCTGTTTGGTGTACTATTCTCAAAGCCAACCGAGACAGCAGTTACGTTCGTCGCTGCGAGAAACGCAGCTACCACCCCAGCCAACCTTGGCGCTGTAAATGCACGAATGGCGATCTGCTCATAGTTGTTGTAAGGCAGGCCTGGTATCCCTTTAAAAGCCGTGCATACAATTTTAAGTTCACACAGTTGCTTGAATGTAGCAAGGTGTGGTACCAAAGATGGAAAGTATAAATTTGTTCATGGTGTTTTTTAAAAATCCTGCTAGCTTTATGAAACTGTTTTCAATTGTTATTTTTTAGAAGTGTTTAAAAACCGATTTTTGGCTAATCGTAGGCCATTTTATTCAGGGTTGCAATGCTTTAATTAGTCATTGATAAAAATGTTGATTTAAATTATTCCTAAAGTATACGCTAAACTGATGACTAGAAACTGAAGTATTGTGCTGACTTAAAGAGAAGTAGAAAACCTAACTTTCTAACTTGAAATAATTTTTTTCCCTCCGTCTTAAGAAAAGCAGATTACAACAGCGTAAGATATGACTTAACCAGGTGGCATATTTCATACTTAACCTGTGCCTATGCATTAAAGCTACATTAATGTGGAGTTCGTCATTTGGATTGATGAAACTACTTTACTAGGCTTACGCCTGCCGTGCCTCATTGTAGGCTTTCCCGCATGACTCAATTTTGCAACATTAGTTCAAACGTATGTAAAAGTTAAGAACGCTTTTATTTTCCTGTTTTAATTTTTTTAATTTTTGCGAGACCATTTTGATAGGCCTACATATTTAAAAAATTGATTTACGTGATTTAAATCTAACACCAGCACTAAAATAAAAATGTAAAGTAGAAATTTGAACTCTGAAGTTTCTTTTGCATTTCGGAGTGTAAAATAGAACCAAGAATTGAGATATCCAACTGTTCAATACTTTCTACAGCAGCGACTCCCTCGTGGCATAATTAGCTTCTTGTTAAGCGTTAACACCATTACATAACCTAAAAAAAAACTTGTTTTGCTCACAGCCAACAACTCTCATGGCATATTTTTAGCTCCTAACTTATTACAATGGTGTAAGATAAATCATCGGTTCTGAAATCTCTAGCATCTGTTTTTAAAAATCTGCTCGCCCAGCAACTTGGTGTCGAGGTCTTGGTTGAGAGGGTCACGTAGCAGAACCATAATAAGGAAGGAAAAAGCGACGGGAGTTAAAAAAATAAAGCTGGTTCAATTTTGAACACAACTGGACGTTGTAGAAGCAGAAAGGAGTCCAGCAAAAGGACTTCGTTTACTGGTTCCTTTGAACGGAGCAAAAAAAATCTAAATTGGGGCTAGGCCTCGATTTACAATATTTTGCTCAGCACAAACTGTTGCACTTCCACTAGGCTGTCCAAAAAAAAATTGAAAGTTTTAAAATATCGACTCTCGCTACCCTAAAGCATTTCCTTTTATTAAAATAACCCGTCTTGCAAAATTTCAGTTCATTTCAACAATATTTAGCGGTCTGCAAAGGCCACTATTTTCGTGCCAGAACTGTTAACGCCCACAAAACTAGTTCGGTTTTGAAGCACAAATAAAACCCAAGGATTTTTTTTTTTTAAACCCTGGGATTCGAACGGTGCGGCTTAATATTATTCGGAGCATATCCTGTAGCTACTGAAAGAACCTGTTACTATATCACTGTCACAGTGTTGGGTTTTTGACGTCAAAAATCAGTTTTTGACATGACATGTCGAAAACCGTACAGAAACCGTCGAAAACTGTCAAAAAATGTCGAAAACCACTAAAACTAAGATTGAACTGCCCAGTTTCAATCAATGGTAATAGCAGTGTTAGGTAGCATGGCAATAAGTGAACTCTTTATAATTAACATGAGATAAAACATCAAAAGCTCTTAGTTTTTAATGTAATAATAGTGGGTTCTTAAACAGTCTGTTAAGCTTCTAAAGCCATTTTAAGCTACATGTACTTTGCCATATTAACTCCCAGTCTGTTATAGCTTAGAGTGCACGCAGGTATGTGCTGTGGAATGAGTGGGGATTATGAAAGAGAATAGAGTGGCTGATGGAGTTAACCTTCACATATTTGTTCAATTTAAATCAAGTATTGGTGTTGCTGGGCATAAGCTTACAGACTCTGACATACATCTTGTGATTATTTTAACTGACTAGACCTAATTACTAGAGATACAAAAATTGTGACATTAAGGCTTTACAAACCTTTGCAAGAGTGCAACCTGTTTACCGGAAACATAATTGAAAATTTGTCAATTACTTAACCAGTAAACCGGTTGCAATCTTTATAATTCTCTATGTATTTATTTACATTTTTTTTTGCTTAAATGGAGTATTTTTAACAGTTTTTGACATGTCAAAAACCTATGTCAAAAAGGGGTTTTTGACATGACGGTTAAAACCATGGAAAAAACCGGATAAAACCTATTGCATGTCAAAAACCTGCCAACCCTAATATCACAGTACCGGTACCCTGGCTGGCAATGACAGTGGAGGGCTTCAAAAAGGTGTCCAGTTGCCGAGGCCATAGTTTCTGAACACTAACATTCCGTACACTAAATGCAAAAACCAACAAAATCAGTGGTTTATGGTAGTACTGTGCTCATTTAACAAAAAAACGAAAAATCTTGGTTTTGGCAATTGCAAAGGCTTGCCTTTATAATAGGAGGCTGCACATGTAGGTAAATGGCGTACATGTCTAGGCTAATATTGTACGTGTATGCCTACGTGAGGCGTTTTACTTAAGAGTTCTTCGAAAAGTGTCAATAAAAACATGCCTTCAGTAGTGTCAGATCTATGCTTGAACTTGGCGATACATCCCCGCCAACGCAGGATTGGCAAGTTTCCTCCAATTTTGGCAGAATTGGCAAGCTTCTTACAGGTTTCTTTGTTTTTTTTCCCCCACCCAGAAGAAATATCAGTTTTCCATTTCTTCTGGAACAACAGTCTATTTTTGATAAACTAGATTTTTTCATCATTGTCTTTACATTCTTTCAAAATTAAGAAATCGATTAGGTCTCAATGTTCTCAAAATAAAACATTTAAAACTTTTAAACACCTTTTTAGATACAGTCATAACTCTTAATTTTTCAGCCCCTTTTCTATTAGTGTTCAATTGTTTTTTTTCCCCCTGTATACTTCTGTTTCTTCCATCACTTTCCATTTTCTTCCACCTGAAGGGAAGAAAACCAACCCTTCACTGGTGGTTCACTAAATTTTACCCATTGTGTAATTTGTGCATGACTGGAACGATGGATTTTTGAAATAAATAAAGTGCTAATCCTTTTCATATAAATCTGCCAAATGTATAAAACTTGGGTATTTTTGTTTTGGTATTAATCAAAGCTTTTAATAGTTCTAAATTTGCGGTTTTGATTTAATTGCTAAAGCTTATTTAATTTTCCTTGCACTTAGTACGTTTCATTAATTTCTCATTCATAGCAAGTAGGCTAATACCTAAATTTTAAATAGTTGAATTAACGTTCTATGTCAGATGATCATTCATCGGTAATCGGTCGATGGTTTTCCTTCTCTTACGGGCTAAGCAGAGGTTTTCTCTCTTCTTACCGTCGTCAGGAGTGTCGTTGACATTTTTGGATCACTATTTTGTTCTCGGAACAAGTGATTATAATCATGGATTATAATCACTTGGTTAAAATTAACCTGATTATAATCAGGGACCAAGTTTGACACACCTGTTAATATACAAGTACAAAAGAACTTAAACAACCAAAATAAAATACACTACTGTTGAATCTTTTGCAGTCAGGTACGTATGTCTTCTGCTTTTTTGGCCTGATCCATACAAAAATACACAATCGACTAGGAACAACCTAGTAGGAAAAATATTGGCAACATTCAAACGCTTAAATCCAGGCAAAAACTAAAGGATTTGCAACTTAAGTACTTCCAGGAGGCAACTAGCAACTGCAACTGACGCGACTGTGTTGATTTAATCGGCTCATTTTACAGTAATATTACTGTAATACCAGTTGTGATGTGCATGTTAATATTGAAATTTACATGTGGTAATCACGTTTTAAACTTTTTATACTTAAAAGAGATCGATAGGTATTGGCATTTTGGCAGTAGCAACTGCCAAGCAAGAAATAGAGCAAACTCTACCAACTTTAATTATGTCATAATTATTGTTGTAATCTTATGTCATTAAAACTTAATTATAATCAAAATAATCTTGAATATCAACAAAATTATCTTGACTTATAATCAAAATACTCTTCATTT
>JAHWFP010003560.1:3904-16818 GCA_023313725.1 Lithobius niger
CCCCCCCCCCCTTCCCATTTGCTATTTCAAAGTTAAGTCCAATAGGAGCGCCCCTACGGTAAATACCACCTGCCCTACCTCACAAATGGGCTGATTTCTTTGAGAACGTCCCAACTACACGGTTTCATTCATCTACGACGATTGTGGCAAAAGTTATTGGGGTGACCCCTGAATTTTGGGACACCCTGTATTGTGGATGAATGGATTTCTAACCTTTTACTGTTTTAGATGGGTACTGATGCTTGTCTTTTTTTTTAGTAAATATGTTTTCTAGTGAGCTTTAAGTTTTTTTTTGTTTTTTTTTTTTTAAAGAAATTTTGACGAGCCTTAAGTCAGCCAAAGCAATTAATGCTTGTATGGCTAAACCGGCTCAATTTTGAACATTACCAGATTTTTAGAGAAGAACAAACATCTGGTAAAGGGAGGTGCCAGCCCGGTGATTCGATCCGGGAAACCTCCGATTATCGCCGGGGCCGAAAGATTGCCCAGAATTGGCCAGAATACATCCCATAGCCGCTGAAGGAGCATGGTAGCCTCTCACGCTACCCTGGCCGGCAGTCCTGGTGGGGACTTTGCCAAGTTCCCCTTTCCAAGGGTTCGACCAGATCCGCAAACCTCCAGCAACCAGGCTTGAGGTCTCTCAGCGCTCAGCCAATGTATGTATTATATATACAGGGTGGTCCACAAAAAACTGACGATCCCAAATTTTCTAAGTCCAAACTATTTTGTACGTGCCCTCCAGAACCGTAAAGGGTCAGATATGTCTAATAGAACGGGTAGTTTTGAAAGTCCCTTTACGGTTCTGGAGGGTGCTAACAAATAAGTTTGGACTTAATAATTTTGGGTCGTCAGTTTTTTGAGGACCACTCTGTTATTTATAGACTAACTGGTTCGATTTACAACTTTTTAGACATTTTAGAAGGAGAAAAACCTTTAGTAAGCAAATGCCTCGGAAGACCAGGGATTTGAACTTGAACCTGAAATTGTGAGACAAATGATAATACAAAGGGTTGGTTAGGGGGATACAGTTAATACTTATGCTATTTATTTTCAAAGCAGTGGTCTGTTGGCACCATGGGCTGCACCTCTATTAAGTCTATAACTGCTTTTGATCTTTTGGTGGGGGAGGAGGGGGCTAGTTAATTAGCATTAGTGAGCATATTCTAAGCAATTCAAAGTAGGATCCTAGCGCCCTCAGGATGCCATTAGCTGAATTAGCAATTATATTCCTAGCATGTTGATGTAGACGATTTCTCCATTCACAAACTTTTTTAAATCTATCCAACCCTATTGTTGTACAAATAACCTAAGCTAACCAGAACTAGTCTTTGCATGTAGATGGAGTTTACTAGTGTTTCACATTTTCTGTTCGAAACTCTGCCAAGGTTCCCTTTCCAGTAAGCTTTAATCAACTTCAAGCAACAAGGCTTTGTGCTCTCACTACCCAGCAGCCGTGACTTTAATTGGTAATGCCAGAGGCATCGTAAGAGTATGTAGAAACAAGGAGTGTGCGATGGCGACAGAAAACCACTCGTCGGCGTTCTCTAATGTTTCCACCTAATAAGAAATATTTAACAATAAATATACATACAATATATACAAGTATATATATTTATAACGGCAACTATAAAGTCACTTAAACAAAAAAATGCAAACCTATTTCCGTTGCCTTTTGGACTTAAATTTCTGACTGACAGAGCGGGAATTGAACTTCAAGCTTGGAGGTGAAAGGACGAATTCCGATCATTAAGCAATATTGCTCCAGACTACTGACTTGGCTGTATCAGTATAGCTTAGCGGGTGGACTTCTGCCATTGCTGAAAGGCCGAGCGTTGAATTCCTGCTCAGGCATTTCGACATTTTGCACCAAACAGCAACGGAAACAGGTTTGCACATATTTGTTTATCGCTTATTGAGTCGATTTGGCTTTCTATCCTGTTTAAGACTTAAAGTAAAGTTATTAACACATTTCTTAAGCAACACTGAACTATACTAGGGCCACTAAGAGAATGACTTGATGTTATCATCGATTGTTTAAGTCGCGACCTCGCTTGTTTGTTTTAGGTGCATGCAAGGTGCACTCTTGGTCATTCATTACCCGTTACCAAGGATGCTTCCGTGGTTTGGCAGCGCTACGTATACTATCGGATCGAGGTCGTCCGTGCATTAGTCCGGCCACTGAAAGAATGACTCGGCGTTCGTCGAATATCGCGCTTTTTTGCCAGTAGGATAGGTGCACCTTGCCAACAGCGAGTTCAATAGAGCCCAGACATGGCGTCGAATTTGACTCCGTTAGCGAAGCGCGGTAAAACTTAATACAGTCAAGCTCTGGAGATGTTTAAAACGTCGTCTAGTATTTCGAATCCAGGATGAGTGAATTTGGAGAGTATAGAACTAACACGCAATCCTGAAAGTGTGCAGTGGCTGCTACTGGAGTGTTGTAACGTTTTGCTAAATTGCTACACGTCTCATGCAAGGCGCGTTAAGCCTATAGCTTTTCCGGGCAAGTGATGTAGAGACGCCGGGGAAAAAAAAAAGGCCGCGTCTATGGAGCGCCATTACTGCTTTTATTCAAAACTTTATTTCACTACAAAATCTATTCTCAATACGCATCGTATTGCAATTCACGTCGCAAAAACATGCATTAAATCCATGCTTCCCAGTTTGAAAATTATCACCAATCAAATCGTGCAGAAAAAAAGATGATGAATAATTTTACCGACGCAAGAAAACACGAACTAAAAATCGAACAGAATCTCGCATAAAATCACGGACAAAATCTCGCATAAACTCTACACGAGAGGTTCCAGGAATGAACAAGCGATAGAGATCTGGGCTGACGAGCTGAACCCTCCTACTACGCTACTCGACCGCAGAAAGGAGAAACGCTTCTGTAGGCAATCTTGATTTTAGGAACCAAATTATTATTTATTTTCCCCTCTTTTTTTTTTTACCTCCTTGTATCTTATGCGCCCTTACTTCCTAGAAAGAAATTGTTCCCGGTACACGTAATATTCTCTCTAGGCTTACAGACACAGCCACGAAAATACCGAACGGTGTTTGTTTTTTGGTAGGAAAAAAGTTAGAAATGAATAAATAAATTAGACTACAAATGTTCAAGTTCAAGCTCAGTGGACTTCTCTTCTTACGATCAGTTTTCCCATACAGCAGAGGAGTGTTTTAAAGGCATTGATTAAAACCACTTTCGGAGTTACTAGTTTTTTTTTCTTTCTGTTTTATAGTTTTTTCTTTAGCCATATTGTATTTTTTGCTCCGCTGCGTTTTCAAATTCATCTTTGAAATGCATAAATTATTAGCATGTTGGCCTTACTGGAAAAGGTGAAATTTTCTGTAGGTTCTCTTCGGAGTCGGCCTCCTGGTCGTTAAGCAAGAATAATTTTTCGTTTTGAATCTCACTGTAAAATTTAGAATTGAATTTTTCGTTTTGAATCTCACCGTTTAGAATTTTCTGAAATTAACGCTCGTAGGTTGAAATTGGATACCAAACCTGCATCATCACTTCGAAGCATTCATATTCTAACGTTTTTGAAAAGTGTAACTGCAATATTGCACAAAAAATTGCAAAGTACCGTATGATTTTCACTTAAAAAAGGCCTACCATTCATCATACGCTCCCCCCCCCACCCCCCATCCCAAAGCTTCAGAGAGTGAACGTTGCAGCTAGTGGTTGGGTAGATGTTTCCTGTGACTAATTAACCCCCTCTTCCTCCTGGGCAGAATACCCCCCAAATCAATCGTAAAAACAACTTGCTGTCATAAAACTTTGAAAGAAAAAAGTGTATTAAGTGAGGATTTGGACAAATATGACACTGTGGGACATGAAGGTTTGGGGTGGAAAGCTGATAAGCAAAAAAAAAAAAAAAAAATGGTATGCCATAAGGCCCCTTTACAGACGGGTCCATTACAAGAAGTTAACAGAAGGCCTAAATAAAATTAAAAAGTAAGGGGTGGAGCAACTGAAACCTCTCCTTTCAAGGCACAGGGGGTCGTGTTGTGTTGTGGTTTTTTTTCTCGCCATGCTGGCCTACTTGTATTTTGTGACGAGCCCCTGTGTTTCAAGGATGGGACCAAACGTTAAGTTAATTTCGTAACCAAAAACGTACTGAACTCCCCACTGATAAATACTGAGCCGTCCCTAACCAGTAACCATTTTGTAACACATGTTTAGTTCGTGGAAATAGCTGCACTAATGACAACCTACGCACCGGCAAAAAACAGCCCAATTTTACCTGGATGGGAGGTCAAAATTGGTTTCTATTGCCTAAAGGGGAAAAATACACTACCTGTAAATTTCTTGCATTTAGTTCCTGGGTGCCTGTTACCCTGGAGGAAATAAAAACGCAGATACGCCCAGTTCGCACACCCACTGCATTAGCAGGCCTTTTATAAATGGCGAATGGACAAGCCAGTTGCCATCTCTTTTCCTCTCAATATGTCACGATTGGTGACTCAAGAGGGGAGGTTGGGCGGGATATTTACAGGTAGTGTATTTTTCCCCTTTAGGAAATAGAAACCAATTTTGACCTCCCATCCAGGTAAAATTGGGCTTTCTAATTGTCGGGGAAGGAAAAATACACTACCTGTAAATTTCTTGCATTACAGATGACCTCGTCGTTTAGGTGGAGGGCACCATCGTGACGGGTTCCGAAGGGTGTGAACTGGGTCCCCAGAGGCTCGTTGATTGGTTTTGGACGAAAGTCAACCGAGTGGGCAGTGTAGATGATAGTGTGAAGCCATCTGAGTGGGGAGAGATCCTGCCATTGTTGAAGCTAGTCAGCTAGGCAGATTCGAAATTTTTCCTCCTTTTCAAGAATTTTTTATTTTTTCTATTATTATTATATTTATTATTTTATATTTCGAAAGAATGGGATTATCTTGAAGGTTCGATGGGCTTAATTCCGTGAGATTGTATTGTAGGCCAAACCAAGAAGGTATAGTTCATGTTGAGAGTAGAGCTGGAGGTGCTAGAATGTCATATTGAGGTGACAATTCACTTAAGAATATGTCATGAGATTAAGGACAGGATATTCCTTGGAACTCTTGCATTGAAGGGTTACGGGTTTCCGAATCATCAGAAGGATGAGTTTCCAATTTAAAGTATGATAGAAAGGTTCAGGAATCGGCGACAAAAATAGTCAGTGTTGAAGGCTTTGGATAGTCCATTCCGGAAGGTAGACACATGTCATGAGAAGAGGGTTGGTGTTAAGGGACGTGCGACAACGAAAAGATGTATTCCCTTGCATGGGGGCGGCATAGGGTGCATGGAAGAGTGAGAGTTCGTATGTTTGAAACGAATCGCATTTGAGGTTTTGTTGGCGTGGACCTTGGGGCATTGTCCCATTGCCAGACTTGTCGGGCTATGAATTGGTCTTCAGGCATGGCTTGGTTTGATCTAATCCATTCCTGGGATGTTACTGCTTCTTGGCGTCGAACATTTTCAGGTTGTGCACAGGCTGAAGGATGGTAGAAGTGGAAATTGGGCGTGGTTTATAGCTTACTGTATGGTTACCAAAATGGACTTGAAGGAGCGGAGTGGAATTCAGAGTTTGAGTTCGCTTGTCCGATAATGGAAGCTTTGGTTTTGTTGGCGCACGAAGTGGTGGTTGGGGGTGATGTATCTTAAATATCGGCCTTATTCCAGTGAGGGGAAGGGGCGAAAGTCTCCGGAATTTAGCGTCGGTTCTACGACAAAGTTAGAGTTTTCCTTAATCTTGCTGCTTCTTTCTTGTTGAGGTCAAGTTATGCAGGATTACCCCAAGGGGAAAGCTGGGTCCTCAAAGCGGGTTGGTTTGGGCTTCTTTTTGACGTGAACTTTAACACCTTGAGAATGACGGTTAGAGGAAGCTGAGCACAG
Organism: Lithobius niger; assembly: GCA_023313725.1. Taxonomy (NCBI): domain Eukaryota; kingdom Metazoa; phylum Arthropoda; class Chilopoda; order Lithobiomorpha; family Lithobiidae; genus Lithobius; species Lithobius niger. The sequence continues at coordinate 9,780 of JAHWFP010003560.1, forward strand.
AAGTTCGGAGGTAAGGTTCCTTCCTGAGTTGACGTTGAAGAGAGTCCCCAGAGTTAGAGAGTCCCCGGAGCCGGTTGTGGCGGACTTTTCCATAGTTAGGGTGGTTTGTGAAGGCAGGAGAGGGGTAAGATGATTTAGCAGTGGCTGTGTCCTTTTTCACAACAACGGTTCAGTCGTGAGGGAGGATTGTTTCCATGTGGTGTATGGATCCATGTAGTAAATGCAGGTCCTGCGGGTCTGGCAGGAGGGATGTGGATCACAACGGTTGATCAATGAAACTATTGGAGCACGTGTGCAGGTGTCTGGCTTCCGGAGTGAGGCGCTTGACGATTTTCCACCGCGTGAACCATGGTGTTGGCGGACATGATGAGCTGTGTTTTAAGGAGGGCGAGTTCAAGCATGGCGCAGGGAGGGAAGGTGGGATGAGCAGCATCCAATCTGGGAAAACGGCGGATGTCGATTGTGTGTGGTGCAGTTGTGAGCGGTTGTCAGTAATGTTGGGACGTGTGCACGGGAACGTGGGGGTGATGTTGGGGGCATCGTCCTGCAATGAAGTGCCGGGCGATGTTGTATTCCTCTTGTGAATTTCCCTCGGTGAGCATGAAAATGGCAGATGAAGCCGAGATGGTGATGAGAGAAATGTGGAACAGATGTCACCATGGTTCAAAACGAATAACGAACAGTGTTGACAAGGATTTCACCCGAGTTGGTTGAAAAAGAGTGATGCAGTGGTTGTATGATGGATCGTAGCAGTGAGCGGTTGAGGGAGGTAAATGGTCTGTTGACGATTGGGTACTGCCAGTTTGGCGACAACAAAGTAATGAATGACTTCATCCAGTGGTGATCCAGTTGAATGGCAGGATGAAGTGAGATTGGCGACGTTATGAGGTTAGGTTGCAAGCGCGATATTGGACGATGAGGATTGGATTCATTAGAAACAGCCAAAACCCCTAGATGTTCGATGGATAATGGTCGGTGTAAAGCAGCGAGCGGCCAACAAGAATGGCGAACGAGAACGACTGAGAAAGTAGCTGTGGCGAACGACAATGAATGAATGAATGAATGATGGTCGTCTAGCCTGTAGCGGTGAATGATCCCGTGAATGACAGCAGGCTTGAAGATGATTACGGCTTGCTGGCAACGAACGGTTCTCCGAACGGCGAACGATCATGCGATTGGTAGACGGCTTGTGAACAGCGAACGGTCCCGTGAGCGGTGGAGTAGAGAGCGGCGGACGGGCCAGCAAACGTCGAACGGGCAGCGAACGGCGCACGGGCCAAACGATGAACTGAATGCGTATGGCTCATGGGCTTGCGGTTGATTACGGGTTCATGAGCGGCGAACGGGCTGATTAGCGCAAGGGTTTGCGACGACGAACGGTTAGTGAGCGGCGGATGCTGAGACCGGTGTAGCGAACAGTGCTAGAGCTTGCAGTTGGTTTGACGGTGCATGTGGGATGGCTTGTGGATGATGGCCTGACCGGTGACGATGAGCTGTAGGCGAACGACGAACAGATGTTTGGGGGGGTAATGGACTTGAAGGCCGGCCAGGTCAACGGACGACGAACGGCTTGTGAATGGTGAAAAGGTGCATGAACGCAATGAGCTTGAGCGGCAGCGGGCTAGCAACCGATGAATGGAACTTGAGTGGTGAATGGCAGATGGATGCTGAGCAGGACAGGCCAAGGATGCAAGGGAGCATGGACGTAAAAGGGCCTGAATGGTAAGCAGGGTGCCACAGAGCGCATGGAAAAGACGAACGTCAGGTCAACAGACATGTGGAATGAGGCAGTTGATGATGACAGTCGGCACATCAAGTTGGCGTGCGGTGACGAGTGGCTGGACTTGCTAACAAAGAGCGATGCCGTGAGCTTCAGCGAACGCGAACGACGAACGGGAACGACGAACGATGCGATGAGCTTCAAATATCAGCCAACGACGGACAGGAACGGCGTGATGAGCTTCAAAGATTGATTAATGACGAACAGGAACGACGAACGACGCTCAGAGTTCTTCAGGGATCAAGAACGACGAACGGGAACGTCAAACGACGAACGAGAAGAGAATGGCAGACAACAGGACCGAATGACCATGACGGCAGACTTGAACGGTGGCCGGGCCAGCGATGGAAGAGGCGTCTCAGCAGGAAATTTTCAGGTTGGCCTGTAACAGCGATGGGGTGCTTGTCACAAGGTGAGTGCATCACTTGCTTCTGAGTGTGGACGAACAGAATGATGAAAGTCTACGTTCGGTTAGGACGAACGAGATGAGCGTAGGAGACAGGGAGGCCGAGACAGCAGCATGGATGTTGTCGATTGCGGGCGATCGGTGCAATGAACGGTGACGAACGGATGGGCAACATCATCTTAAGAAGGAGAATCTTTTGTCGATAGAATACCAACAACGAACGAACGACCGAACAGATTCCATGTTGGGATGGTGAATTCTTCATGTAGTGACGGGTCTTGCAAACGGGAATGACGAACAGAAGACTTCTTCATGTAGCGACAGGTCTTGTGAACGGGAACGACGAACGGAAGACCTCTTCATGTAATGGCAGGTCTTGCGAACGGGAACGACGAACGGAAGACCTCTTCATGTAGTGGCAGGTTTTGCGAACGGGAACGACGAACGGAAGACTTCTTCATGTAGTGACAGGTCTTGCGAACGGGAATGACGAACGGGAACGACGAAACGGAAGACCTCTTCATGTAATGGCAGGTCATGTGAACGGGTATGCCGAACGACGAACGGAAGACCTCTTTATGTAGTAGCAGGTCTGGCGAGCGGAAACGTCATGTTGCGACAGGTCATGCGAACGGGAACAACGAACGGAAGACTTCTTTAGGTAGCGGTGGGAACGATGTGATGTTCTTTAAGACCGACGCGATACGTTGAGCTTTAAGGGTCGACAGACGGCAAGCGGGAAGATGCACGGTACGATGAGCTTCAAAGACCGGAGAACATAAACGACGAACGACGATGGGTTTCAAAGATCGACGAATAGCGAACGGCGAACGACGAACGATAAACAAGATGGCGGGTAACAGGAGCGAGTGACTGAGACAGTTGCGTGGAGGAAAAGAGATGACAACTGGCTTGTCCATTCACCATTTATAGGAGGCCTGCGCACGTGACGCATGCGCAGTCGGTGTGCGAACTGGGCGTATCTGCGTTTTTATTTCCTCCAGGGTAACAGGCACTCAGGAACTGAATGCAAGAAATTTACAGGTAGTGTATTTTTCCTTCTCCGGCAATTAGAAATATCTTTTTAAGCGAATTTATTTACTGGTCCTCTCCTTCCACCAGAAAGTTAAAAAAAAAAAAGTACGACTCCTTTTCAGATGGTTCTAAACTGCCTTGATCCCCTATAATTGACCTCCTGTATGATAAAATGTTAAGTTGGTTTCTATGTTCTGTGAAAATCTTTTATACTTTGCGTTGAACTTAGACTGTGTAGTGTTAGCTCTGACCTATAAAATGGCTGTGCTCTTCACCACGTACACATTTTTATTAAAGTTGTATAACTTTCAACTTTGTAAGTGGAGATAGTTGTGTTTAGTCCTATTATTTTGCTTACAATGTAATTGTAAATAGTTTTAATTAGAATACGATGGTTATTCTAACATTAATGTGCAAATATCTGTAATCTCAAAAAAAAAATTGTTAGTGTTGTATTGTGACCGACTTCCAAATTAAAATTTTACTGTATTTTATTTTTCTTTTGCTGCGGAAATTTACATTACCTGTAAATTCAGCATTCTTACTTTCGAATGCATTTTCCCTCCAGAGATTTACAAACAACTAACCCCCGAAGAGTGCATGCGTACTCCCATCCAAACTAGTTAAAACAGTCCATGTGTGCCAATGGCAACTTTTATTAGTTCTCGTCCCGATCAGACGTGCGTCATTTTCTCTCTATTGTCCGCTGTGTTTTAAGGAATAGAAGGAAGCGAAAAGGTCTACCCCATCCTCTCCCGGAAGCGAAAGACTAAGCTAAAGGGACCCACCACCGAATGGTAAGACATCACCTGCTCTGCACACCGTTGTCATCAGAAGCGAAAGAAAACCAAAGTGAACCAAACCCGGAAGCGAATGCCTTCTTCTCAGCTGAAAGGTTTTCTCCAACCGGAAACGAAAGGCAGTCTCAAACCGGAAGCGAAAGGAAGTCAGAAAGGCTCCCTGTGACCGGAACTGGAAGCAAGTCTTCTACCAAATCTCTGGGCGAAAGAGCAGCAATTCCCATAACATGATGCTTCTTGCCTTAGGGCGAACACGTTTTTCTTTTCTCCCATTTCTCTTCTTTTCCGTCATGGCTCTGAAGACTATAGGGCGCAAGCGTCCGTCGGCACCCTCATCAAGTTTCTTTCCGCTACCCGATGGCCCTGGCTCCTGTCAGCCTTGTGCCACTCTCGCCGGACACCTGTGAATGTGCAGCAATCATCTCTAAGAAACACCGTCTATACCCCCATCCATCCAGCGAACTTCATCACTCGTGTGATTATTTTTCTCACCCTTGTGTGCTTAGGAACTGAAATTGGATTGTGGTCGAAAATTTTAGTGATGCAATGTCGTTCACAGGTTCGTCTAGAACAATTAAATGGCAAAGATGAAGACTACATCACCTATTCCTGGTTCGTTACCCTTTTTACCAAAGGGGATTCCACCGACTGTTGGAAAGTTCCTACTCGTTAAGACCACTGTAGCTTTAAAGTCGACAGGCTTGCCGATAATACAACCTTCTGCAAGCCACAGAATTTTTAAGTCGTCATTTCCTGCGAAATCGTCACTTCTGCACACTGTGCCAAAGCCTTCCAGTGTGGTTAAGCCTCATGCCCATCGTAGTAATTCGGCAAGAGCATTTTGCCTCCACCTTCAAAGGTATTACCAGCTGGTCCTGACAACTCTCACACACCTGCATAGGCTGTTGCTTCCTCAAAGGTGGTTTCTGCTTTTGCTGATCCAAAGCGTTATGCGGACATCAAGAACTTCAAAAATCTCAACAGTGTCCTTGTTCCCCAACAAGAAGTGGCAGTGCAAGACAAACTCGATCCTGTTAAAGCTTTCTTTTTGAAAGTAATTAGTCGCTCGAAAGCGTTGGAAAATGTTCGACAAGACTCGCTCTCAGCCTATGTCAAGCTAGTAGACAAGTATGCTAAGCTCACATCAAGATTAAGGCCAGTGTTCCAACACAAGATGAACCTGCTGTGCCGTGGAAGCTTTCTGCATTGGCCCAGTCTTTCTTCCCGAAGCCACTATATATATAAAATCACCTAAGGATCTGTGGGTTCTACTTAAATGCAACTGAATTTCTCATGACCCTTGCTTCTTTGGCAAAGCATTAGACCTCTCGAAGACTGTGTCGTTGTCTCTCAAGGAACAGGCGACTGCCTTATCAGCTCAGATGTCTCGCCCGTTGGAATCTTGAAACGTTTCATCTTGTGAAGATTTTCCTGTGACGGCTTGTCACGAAGTTCGCCAATGCTAATCTCCTGATCCCGCCCCGATACGAGCCTGAAGATGAACTCGTCCCTACTGCCACATCTGATAGAAACTTCACCATGATCCGCAAGTGGACCAATCCTGAAATTGTTTGTTCATTGTCTGTCACCTTGAAGTCACATAACCCCGGTCAATGCTGTTTACACAAAGTTTTCGTTTGATCTTCTTACCACCGTTGTCATTCCACAAGAGGCCCATGTTCTGTCTTGCATGTCCTTCTCTGATTTCTCGTCAACATTTTCGCAAGTCAAATTCATTGCATGTTGTTATTGACATAGATTAATTCCATTCGGACCGGTTTCCAGCAAGCTTGATCTCCTTCTGCAGTTAATCTCATAATTGCAATCTTTTGTCTCCCACATGGTGCCCTGTTTCGCAACTGCAAAAGTTTTTTGCTACGTCTCCTCTTTCAGTCACCTGTGATTCCTGTCACCTTCACTGGCTTCATCTCGTTTTCTCCATTCTGCCAGAACCTGAACCTCGGCTACACATCCGTCAGAAAACAACGCTACCTCCTTTGCTGCTAAATTTAAAAAAAAAAAAACCATATTACATGGTAAAGATAAGTCCTGCTTTGGCCCAACAAAGAAGACATCACACACGTCCTCTCTGAAGCATTCATCCATACACATCACTGCAAATCACTGACACCCTGGACCATCAGGTTTTTCATGAGAAGAATAATAAAAGGAAGCCATTCATGTGGAAATCTCTTTTAAAAAACCCGACATTCCCCTTCCTCTAGGTACAAGCTCGACCAGTTGGGTAATCGATCACTCTCTTTTACATTCTCCATTCAGACAGCTGTTGCATCATTCACCTCATCTTCGTGCTCAACCCCTGGTTCAAGTTCTCACTTAAAACAACATCATCCCGAGTCTCGTCAACCCACACAATCTGTGCACCAAATTCATGCATTCTCCACTGGCACTGGCACCTCATCACCAAATTTGTAGCCTATTCCGTTACACTGGCAGTTTCCATCATCCCATACTCTCTGCCTTTTTTTCCAAAACTGAAACCAAGTAATTCATGTTTTACAAGGCTAGCCTGACTTGATCCTCATGTGACACGCTCGCCAGCTCCGCAGAACATCAGCAAGATGACAGGGAAGCCAGGACAACTAAGTCATTTATTGTCTCAACTATTGGAACTACAACAGCGTGAAGCCAACAAGGCTTCAACTGTAATACATTCCGCATCACTATAATTAAAGCTTCTCAACAGCACTTGTCAGAGATACGGTACTTAGTGGAATGTGAACCCCGATTCATTAGGATTCTTCACGCCTTGTGAACCTTCATCATCGTTTTTCACATGCACCTTATCAAGGTACCGAATGCAACACAAATGTACATGAAGATTGATATTGAAAAATCATGCCAAGGATTTTTTCCTGGATTCATTTGAGCCATATTTTTTCTCACATGGTACTAAGCCTCAATGGACTAAGCTTCTCTTAAGGAAGGAAATAAAGAATTGTAGACAGGTGCATAAACCCAAACGCCTCATGCCATCATTTTCAACCAGTCAAGGTC
>JAHWFP010003561.1:3928-14328 GCA_023313725.1 Lithobius niger
CACTCAAAGGGTTTCAAAGGGTTTAACGAGCGTTAACCACTCCTGGTTATCTGCCCGAAGCGCCTAAGGCCCTAAGTCTGCAACAGCCAGATTCCCAGGCGGTCACCCGCCCAAGCATCAATCCAGCCCAATGCTGCTTAACTTCGGGGAGCTGACGAGAACCGGTGTTTCCAGCACTGCAAGGCCGCAGACTCAAACTCCCACTCAAACTGGTCGGCAACAATAAGAATCTAACAATCGCTTTAACAACCACTTTAAACTCGCTGTTCACGACGCTTATCATTGCTATGTTGTAAAGTGATCGGCAACGGTAAGACCTCTGCAAATGAAAAGAAACCCCATGGTCAATAAGGTTATTCGGTGGCGTTGTAGTAAATAGCATAAGTAGAGTAGAGCGCATGGAATGTACAGTTCCTTTCGGCTCTCGTAGTGAGTAAATAAATAAATAAACCTTCCATATGAGCCATTGTCGGCGATTTACTTTCCGCCTCTTCCAGAGAAAAAAAATGCCGAAGCCGCCGGGTTAAAGGTTTCAACGTTGTTCTACAAAGCGTATTTATTCATTATTCCATAGAATTATTAAAAAGTCAGTGCTTGGAGACCCGGTGTGGAAAAGAGGTCTGTGCTGTCTCGGTCTTGGGACCGCTGGTTGAGTGAGTGAAGTGATTGGGTTGCTCTAGTCTTGGCGCTTTCAAATTCCAATTTTTTTTTCCATTTGCAAGGTTTTCCATTTACATGGTCTTAGAAATATTGCGAAACTGCATCAAAGCGTTAATAGTCAATACAATGCTATCATCAAATTCTAAATAGGCTACCGACTGGAAAATGCGTTCGCTATTACGTGGCGAACGACCCAGAAATATAGTTAACGAAATAGTTAACGAACTAGTTCGTAACTGCATGTAAATTATGTGTATGACCGCTGTAGCTTCCACTAATTTGTCTGCTTATGCACAAAGCCTGAATGTTAAGACCGTTCTCAGTTGAGATGCCGAAAACCAATTTCTTGAAGATTAAACTCAGCTGTTTTTGTTTGCATTTCCCTTCGATCATTGGTTTGCGTACAAGGTGAACGCAAAAGAATACCCTAATTATACAAAATTAATGATGTTCGTGTTAATTAACGTAAGCCAACGCACTTTGAACTGTCTTTTATTAAGCACTAAAACAAGCGCTGTAGCATTCTCAGGTATCATGCAGGCACATTATTGCAATTTTTAAGAAAAACATGTAAGCCTATACGAAATAAGGAGGCCTAGACAAAAGAATACCCTGACCATAAATATCAATAGCTTTTTTATTCGTTAACGTGCTCAAAAAATTGTATTATATGCGCTAATAAACTATACGGCATATGTAACCCGCATGGGTTAATTCACACAAAAAAAAGGTATTGATATTTATGGTCAGGGTATTCTTTTGTCAAGACCTACACAATTACAACAATGCCCGTGCAGGAGAATTGGGAGTGCTACAGCGCTCGCATTAGCGACAAAGAAAAGTTTGAGTTTTTGTACAAGACAGTTCAAACCGCATGGGCCTACGTTAAATGATACGGATATTATTCATTTTTATAATCTGGGTATTCTTTTGTGTTCACCCTGTATTATGCAAACTTCAACTTCCCGGAGTCAATTATTTAGCATCATGGAGATCGCAGCGTATCTCTTTCAGTGCGAAACGCACTCAACAGGAATTTAATCCCCTCCTTTCAACTAATTCCGGACGTTTGTGTTTTTAAGACTCCTATATCTTCTAAAAGGAGCTCTCAATGCAGCAATACAGATTGTTTAAAAAAAAAAAGATACACTTGCATCCTGAGGGTTTTACATAAACGGAACAGCAAAGGAACCGTCGGATTCGGCCTGACTAGTTAGCATGACTCAAACCCAGACGCCGGTGTTAAACTCGATGCAACATCAAAAACAAATAAATACAAACTAACTTAATTTGTTAGAATGAGTGTCCCATTATATGGTCAACTGCGCTTACCGAACAAGCAGATTCACAATTAAAAGCGCAGCCACCTGTTATACTTCCGCTTTGAGATTATGGGATGGCAACCGCCATTAAGGTTGAACATGGTGAGCAAATTCAGTCGCAGTAACTAGAAAACGTTGACGAAACTTAAAGGCCGGTTGCCACCAAATTAGCATTGCAGTATCTAGGCCTATCGAGTTCTCTCTCGCTGGAAGCAAAGGACTGCACAAAGCAAAACTTTTAAACGTTACAAACAAGCCACGTGACTCCTTAATTATTGAGTAAAAATTTGGTACACCCTCCTGCATCTGGAAACAAGCTATAAAGCTTAACGATATTAGTGTCACTAGATGGCGCCACTGAAAAATATTAAAAAAAAACATTTCCCCAACGCCATCTAGTGACACTAATATCGTTAAGCTTTACGGCTCGCTTCCAGGTGCACGAGGGCGTACCAAATTTTTGCTCAATAATTAAGGAGTCGCGTGGCTTGTTTGTAGCGTTTAAAAGTTTTGCTTTGTACATTCCTTTGCTTCCTGCGAAAGAGAATTCGATAGGCCTATAGATACTGCAATGCTAATTTGGTGGCAACCGGCCTTTACACCCGATGAGTAGGGTAAAACACTCGCAGCTACAGTTAAACTGTGATATATTGTTTGCAAAATTTTCCCTAGCACACGAAAAATTACTAATTTCAACTAATTTTCCACTAGCTGATCGATTTAATAAATTGATGTTTGCATCGTTTTTAAGATATACAGCGTTTTCACATTTGTGGAAACCTGCCTGAAATAGGCCCACATGCGTTGCCTTGGCGACAGGAGTGAATGATGTGTTTCTGACGAATCTCATTCAGGCGAGATCAGAGGCGAGATTGGTGGGCACTACGAGGCCGCCACGTTTCTTTAGTTTTTAAAATTGTCTTTTCAATCTGAAATTGCTGTTACGTTCTTCATAGGGCGTTTCAATGATTTGGCAAACAAAATAAATAAATAAATAATTGTAGGAATGGCCACTCGAGAATCCGCGCGAATCTCATTCAGACGAGAACCGGAAGTTAGCTGGCGCCATGTTGGCGTTACCAAGTGCCGGAAGGAATGCTGATTGTGAAGGTTTGGAGTGCATTGTTTCTAAGTACCGTTGCGACCCCCGGCCGTTTAAATAGGCTATGCGGTTCTGGTTTTGAGTGCGCTATTTAGTTATGACGGTTAGATACGTGCCATAAGCAGCAATGCACCACAGAACTCGTTGAGCCACGAACAAGAGCTCACTTCCTGCCGCTAATTCCAATGCAATTGAGTTGTTTCGCGATTCCCCCAAATCAGAGGTTCCTCATTAAGCTACTGGCGCGGCGTGCGCGGGAAACTTTCGCTGGGGGCTTCCGACAACCCACACGGCTGACTGCACCACGACCTACTCTACTAGAACCACCACCAATTATTTGTCGACGGTGGAAAAGAGCTTGCTGTTAAACCAGCCGGCATAAAGGCACGAGCCGTAAGGAAAAATTGGGTGATTAAAAAAAAAAAGGATCCACAAGCGTGGCCGACTCAACCAAAGGCTTAGGTCTTTTCTTTCACCTCTTTCGTTTGTTGGTTTCACAGTTTTTTTGCTGATTTCAAACCTAACTGAATAATCATGTTCACAAAGCCCAAATAAACGCAGATGCAGGCTATTTACGTTGCCTTTTGGACTTAAACGTCAGACTGCCTGAGCAGGGAATTGAACGTCGCTGACCATTTTAAGTCCACAAGGCACGGTAAATAGGTCTGCATCCGTATTTATTTAACACTTCTCGAGCCCATTTGGCTTTCCGTCCTCTGTTTAAAGGCGCCTGTTCGCCTCTTCAACTCCTAGATGCAGCATCGTTGGATCTTTGATCAATGTAAAGTAAATAACGGTAAATGAAAAATGGAACAACACTATTCGCAGCTGCGCCGCGATTTTCATATCTAAAACGAGATCACGAGACCCACCTCAGCCTATTGGATGACGGAGAATCTGGAACGTGGATCCTGTGTTTAGAACATGGGCAACGCTATCGAAATGGTTAACAGGCGCCTTTAATTCACAAAGCCTACATCGGAAATTCTATGGTCATTAATAAAAAACGTTCAGTATTCGCTACTATAATGCAATATAGCTAGGGACGATTTTACAGGGGAGTGTGGGGGGTGTTGCACCCCTCCAATGTTTGATCAGTTGGCAAAGCTAAATATTAAACTAGTTTTTTTTTTCTTAACTAGAAAACTGATTGATAGTGCGACCATATTGGTCATAAAAACTTGAGAAAATGCTATAATTGAACGAGTATTTTGTGAGCAATAGAGCAGTGACACAACGTAGTATTAATGGGTTAGCTGCAAGGGGCACTGCGGAGAGAAACAGAAGGGCATCATAGTGAAGCCGATGCTGTTAAGAGTGATTTCTTAGACCTAAAACGCGCGATTTTTGTTGTTGGAGAAAACAACGTTATTTTAAGCATAAGAAATCCGATCTTCCGTTGTTTTTCCCTCCATTTTTATGTAGTGCACCTTGTAGTTATGCCCTCCAAAACCCATACTGGTGCTAACATGGCGGCAAATGTCACTGCTCTATAGGATACGGTCGTGTGACATATATACAAATGAAATATATCACGATCGTTCTGTCAGTTTGTTGACGCGATAACTCTTCCACATGAAATTGCCAAAAAATAAAATAAAAAATAGCAAAAAGTAGCGATCTGTCAAGTATACATCCATGACCCACCAATGATTATTTATAATTTATACGGTCGGACTGATAGTTTGACTTGAATGTTTCAAGGTTTCATAAGTAGTTTGAACGAAGTCACCTGGAAGACAGATAGACAAAGATTTTCACAGTCAAGTAATAAACCTCCGAAGACGAAATGAAAATGACAAACTTCAAAATGAAAATGTCAACAAAATAGCAAAAATTTGAATTCTAGCGTCTCTGTTAAGTCCGTCGATAATAAATAATTAGGAAAAAAACTTCTAGATAAAATCAAAGGACTAAAACGAACTAATTCTTTTTTATAATCAAGAGTATATGGCCAGACTGATAGTTTGACTGTAACCTATGTTTCAAGGTTTCATAAGTGGTTTGGAAGAAGTCACTTGGAAGATAAGACAGACAGACAAAAAGTTTCACAGTCAAGTAATAGACCTCCGGAGACCTCCTTTTCTCCGGAGCCCTTTATCTCAAGAAACAAATCCTTACACATCTTCAAATGGATAAGTCTTTTATTTATTTTTTTTTCATGCGACCGCATTGTCGAAAAACCGTGCTCCCAACGCACAGAAGGTTAAAAAAAATAGCTTGGACGATAAAGGATAAAAAAAATACGCTCACTAAGCATTGTTGCCAAGAGTTAGGAGAACCCTTCTTCGCTCTCTCTCAAGCGCTTATAATAACAACGTGCGCAACTGTATAGGAGACCGCTGCCAAACGTGGTGCTTTTGTCGCAGCACTGATTCCCATTGTGAAAACCTCTCGCACGATGAGGACCATTTAATCGCCCACCAAATGTCGAAAATTTTCGCCCAGAAAGCGTTCTTCACGCAGATGGCCCGGTACTCAGAGCCAAAATGAAGTGTGATGGTTCTTTCTTTGCCAAGAAACTTCTTTTTTTTTTTCACACCCACGCGCAGAGCTGTCACTCGTGCATGAAGCGAATTGTCATCGCAAAATTGAAGAGGGCCCTTCGTCTTCAAAGGTTTGGGACGAAATCGTTTTAAATAAAGCAACAGGGTTATAGAAGCGACAAAGTTTGCAAAACGCCGCAGCAGAAAATTGGATTTATTTAATTGCAGTTGGGGAAGAGGACGTTCGTTTTGAGGTGACACGGTTTTACATTGAAAAGAAGACAAACTCTACACGTTTGCGTTAGGGCGTTGTTGTCCTACTGCTAATATTTTAGATGTTGACTAACAGACAGTGTGATGATAAAATCTATACAGTATGTCTCAGAAGTCCTTAACCAGGTAGGCATATATGTGTACAGGCCTATACAGTGAGGTATAGGCCTATACAGTATGGTATAGGCCTATACTACACCCAGAGGAAAGTCCTGGGTTCAAGTCCAGGGTTAATTGCGAGTGAACGCCTATTGTGGAAGACATTTGCTGTTCCCATTAGGTGCATATTTTGCTCATCGTTTGCTAACTTGTACATCTTAGGTCTAATATGGTATATATAGGCGTACATCGTATAGGCCTACACTGTATAGGCCTATACCATATAGGCCTACCTGGTTCAGGCCTACCTGGCCTATCTGGCTTAATGAGCAGACTTAATGAGGATTGGGTTGGATTGGATTTTATTTAGGCAGAGGAGATTCCGAGACCATGCATCCCGCATCTAATTTCATACAAAGACCATAGAGCAACACACTAGCGTGCTAATAAGGGACTTAATTAGATTGATTGATTGATTGGTTTATTACGAAGAAAATTGGTCCTGGACCACGCTATTCAGCGACTAACTACATATAATTACACAGAAAAATTGGACACAGAGAAAATCACTGAACAGAGAAGCACACCGGGAGCAACAAAATCAAGGAACCACCAGAACACAGATCAGAACACACAGACCCCAGGCTTGGTGCAAGGAGAGGGAAAGGTGAGAAGGTGAAAAGGTGACAGCGCGAGACCCATATAACAAACGAATCCCAGCATCCCGAACAAAACGTGCTACAGCCGACAGCCTGCCTGTAGACGTGCGATCATCATTCAGAGACAGAAGACCATCAACAGATTGACCGGCATGGCAGTATCGAGCTAGATCCGCCGGCTGAACACGGAAGACCGGACAGTGGAGCAGAAAATGCTCCGGTGTGGGATCCATCATTCAGGGACAGAAGGCCATCCACAGATTGACCGGCATGGAAGTATCGAGCTAGATCCGCCGGCTGAACACGGAAGACCGGACAGTGGAGCAGAAGATGCTCCGGTGTGAGATCCATCAGACACACCGGACACAAGGGAGAGTCTGACCATCCCATACGACGACGATGAGCCTCGAGAAGGGAGTGCTCAAACGCGAGAGAGTCCTAGCAGGCAGCACCGAGAATCTATCGAGGACTGATGAACGACTGCAAACAGGATGAATGCGGAAGAGATAGCACCCCGCCGTTAACGCGCGCCACTTGGTGGTCACAGGTCCATGCACCACCCAGTGAGCGCCTCGACCCAAATGGGCGCCTCGACCGGACAGAGAAGTGAACACAGAGAGCCTACATCACTTAATGAGGGATCATGATTAAACAAAGCATCATAAATAATGCTGGTTATTATACAGCCGAGATCAGCTTCACCCTGGTACAATCAGCAAGAGGGCGAGCGGGTTCATTCTTGGCACGGTAGCAAATAAAAAGGGCGAGCGGCCGACAATGAGAACGGATAAGCGCTTTAAGAATTAGAAACAAACACTATTGCTTCAATAATGTTGACTATTAGAGCCAACTTGAATCAGCGGGAATCAGCTAGTTGTTATGATTGTGCTTATCCTTGTACATATGTCTAAAGAAAATTGGAAGTTCAAAATTTTTCAACATTTTTGTGATTGTGCTTATCTTTGCACGTATATATAAGAAAAATTGGTAGTACAACATTCTTCCAAAGTGACAAATTTTCAGAAGGAAGTTTATCCAAAAGTTCGTCACCTAAAATATTTGCTATAAACGCAACTATTTTTTCATTTCTTGTTTCTTTAATAAGAGTCTAAAAGGCTTCAAAGCCGTACACTCTTTACTATACTATACCTAAACCTAACTTAACCTAAGCATATGCCACCACTAACGAAACCTCACTGGCCTCAATTCGGAGAAAGTCACCTGAAGTTCCATAGCTACACCGCTTGCCACCGCACACAAAGTCACACTGCCTGTTGCACCCCAACGCACAACGCACATGCTACCAAGTAAAGACCAGGCGACCCATCAGGGCCAACAGTCCGTGTCAAAGCCAGAAAGTCGGTCCCACCTGCACAAATTCTATGGTGGGAGGGGGGGAGGAGTTGGGTAGAGGTGGAGCGGCGATTAGGACGGGGCCCCAGCCCCCTGGGTGAAACGACCGGTGGAACTTAAGGACCCTACACAAAGAATGATGACGTGATGTGGCATGCGGGTGAACACCTAAGACCTGACGCAGACGATTTCTGTTTGCAACGTCTACAATTCTTGTTTAGCGTTCACAACAAATTATTACTATCAAGGACAACAACTTAAAAAAAAAGGGTTGTTAAAAACGTAATTTTAGGGGCTATCAATCTTAATGCTCGTTTTTCTCAAGACCGACAGGAGCGCGGAGACGCAACAAACCAATTTTCAGGTGAAGCTACAGTTTATTTGAAAGCTATTTAAGGCTTTCGTACCGGAAGAGCCAGCTGTCACCCACACAAGCAAGAAATGCAAGAACTGTGCCTTTAACAAGAGCATACACATTAAATTTGTTGTGCTTATACACGTGTATTCTCCCTGGATTCAATTGACGTAACTGGAATAAATTTTGTTTTAACTCGAGAGAAATTACGAAAGAATAAGCACGTATAAGTCAGATATAATTTTTTTTTATTCTTTAGAAAAATACGAATTTAGGCCTTAGGGCTTCAGGCAGATGACCAGGAGTGGTTAACGCTCGTTAAACCCTTTGAACCCCTTTGAATTTGAGAAAAAGGTAATGGCTGATGCTCCTGCACTCTTCCAAAATACTGACTGCTGATCCAGAGGTGATGATGGCTTGTACCCCCACATACTCGAAAATACTGACTGCTCATTCAGAGGAGATGGTTGGTGCTCCACTAATCCAAAGGGTGAACTCCCGTTTCGCCAAATCCCGTTTCGCCAAAACGAATTTGACAAAATTTTACGTACACGAATTTTAATACCTTATTCTATGTAATGGGGATTTAAAAGGCAAACATTTAACAAAGACAAGCAGTGATAGAATAAGACCAGATGATTTATTAAGAGTTTTGAAAACTGGCAATGCAGACGAAAAAACGTGTACTTTAAATATTGTTCAGAATCCTTGGTCATCACTACATGAATGCCAAGGTTCTCTTTTAAGAACAGTTATTTATATAGATGATGGTTACCCTATCCCAAACGGGAATTCCCGTTTTTCAGAATCCCGTTTCACAAGGTGGAATCAAAATATTCTTCAACAATTTAACATTGCAGAAGTTAAGAGGCATAGATTTAATTTGTGATTAGTTGCGGTTTTTGATGTTATGTGTTTAGCCGCAGCGAGCGCGGTAGTGCGAGCGAGGCACGGAATTTAAAACAAATTATTCTGCAAAACGGGATTCTGCAAAACGGGTGTTTGTCTATATAAACATTTGTCTATAAATGTTCGTGTTTAAATGTTTTAAGTGTTTTGTGTGCCTAAAGTTTCGTGAACGGTATATGGCGAAACGACATTTGGCAAAACGGGACGTAACCAACATGCTGACAAAATAAATAAATGAATGATTCATTCGTCGTGCAAAACAGTCACGACAGGACAGGGCAGGACCGACAAACGTTCACTTAGGCCCGGCCACAAATTTTAAAAGAACGGTAAAACGACAAAAGATGGTTGTTCAAATAAAAATTGATAAAAAAGATCCGCCAAACTAATCCAAGGTGTAATGGGTAAACGACAGTTTTGCCTTAAAAGATGCAACACTGGTGGCCGTTACCGCATGTTTCGGCAAAGAGTTCCACGCCTTCACAACCCTAAACGAAAAAAACTGGCGCCGACATGTCGTGGAGAAACTCCTCTCCACCAGTTTCTACGAGTGCCCCCTAGTCACACTATCCTTTTGAAGCTCAAAAAAATACCCATAATTAAAATCCACCATGTTATGTAGCATCAGACAGGTCAGTGTTAAATCATGTTTGAGCCTGCGCAACTCCAGAGTGTCAGCCCCCAACAATCGCAGACGTTCCTTCTATGAACAATTTGATAAACCTCGCAGCCTCTTCGTAAATGTTGGCTGGACCGACTCAACCAGATTTATGTCCTTTACAAGATTTGGCGACCAGACCTGGAAGGCGTATTCCAGGATGGGTCTAACAAAAACATCCAAAGGCGATGGTTTGTGCTCCTCAAATCCAAAATACTGACTGCTGCTTCAGAGGTGATGGTTTGTGCTCCACAAATCCCAAATACTGATTGCTGATCCAGAAGTGATGGCTTGTGATTCACTGCTCTAAAATACTGACTGCTGATAATATGGAGGTTATTGTATGTGCTTCATTAATCCAAAATACTGTCTGCTGATCCAGAGGTGCTGGCTTGTGATCCACTACTCGAAAATTCTGACTGCTGATCCAGAAGTGATGGTATGTGCTTCATTAATCCAAAATACTGCCTGCTGATCCAGAGGCTATGGCCTGTGACCCACTACTCCAAAATACTGACTGCTGA